>NDXB01001732.1:0-52840 GCA_002631895.1 Agapornis roseicollis | reverse complement strand
GGGGGGGGGGGGGGGGGGGGGGGGGGGGGGGGGGTGGGGGCCGGGGGGGGGGGGGGGGGGGGGGGGGGGGGGGGGGGGGGTGCTGCCAGCGGTGGCGCAGGGCTGCGGGCGAGGGGCGGAGCAGAGAGACCCTGTGTCTGCCATGGCCGCCTCCCCCTCCCCGCAGCCTCCCTTAAATACTATGGGGCGGCCGTAGCTGTGGTGGGCGTTGTTGTGGAGCGCACCATGCGGGCTGTCATCGCCTTGGCCGCGGCGCTGGGCAGCCTGCTGCTCGGCGGCTGCCTCCTGCGGCTGGGCGGACAGCAGCCCCTCCGCGCCAGGTAGGGCTGCTGGGGGGTCCTCTCCCGCGGCGGTGGGGCTGCAGGGCGGGAGAGCCTGGCGCCGGCTCGGGAGAAAAGAGCGGGACGAAGTGAGCCCCTCGCCGGGAGAGGGGCGCGGCGGAGCCTGGTGCTGTGGCCGCCCGGCGCAGGCTGGGCTCGGCTCGGCTCGGCTCGGCTCGACTCGGCGCGGTTGTTCGCGGCGTGTGAAGGGTTGGCGGGGAGGAGAGCGGCGCCGCTCCCGTCTGGTGATGTTTAATCACTGCTTTTGACAACTTTGTTTTCCTGTCTTGCTTGCCAGGGGCTGGGAGCAGGACGCGGGGATAGCTGCTGTCACGCCGAAAGTGGTGCGAGCCCTCAGGCCGCCCCTAACGCCCCTTCCGCGGACCGAGAACAGGTACGGGCTAACCGCCACCAGCCGCTGGTAGCGGGGTCCGTGCAAAAGGGTCCGCAGAGACAGAACGCTGCCTGCTCTCCGGCTCGTCCTGCCTTTTGTGTTGACGGCTTGATCAGGGAGAGTGTTAGAGACTTACCAGGCTCAGAAAATTAAAATTCACCCAAACTGCAGTAAATTATTTGCTCATAGGCCCTTTTAATGACAGGTTTCGCTCCAGTGTTGGTTTTGAGCCCAATAAAATGTTGCGTTTAGCAGTTTTGTTAACGTACGGTGCAAAAAGTGCTTGCCGTATGTCATCTTCCAGGTATCTTTTATTACTCTTTCCAGGAAGGTGGAGCTGGAGCTGTATAATACCATTACTGTTTCTGTAATGAGTACTTAGTTAAAAACACTCATTTCTCTTAAAATCTGTAGGATGAAGGTGAGACAAATAAGCGCTTTTTCATGATATGTAGCATCTTACTTTGTGGGAGCTCTTCCACTTGATTCCATGTCTTGGTCTTAGATCAGTGTTGATCTTTGCTTTACTGCCTCTTATTTTATACTGTGAAGTTAAATATGAAAATAGTTGTTAGAATTAGCTGTGAAACAAGTTATGTCTCACATGCAGGCTTCACTATGACTCTGTTTTCATGCTCTTGATTCTTCACACACTGTAGGAAAACTAATAGTGCAGAAAAGGGTGGTGTAATCCTCACATGAGATATTACTATGTAAGAAGTAGCTTGCAAATATTTTTGCTATTCTTTTCCATTATATGGCTTCATTACCATTGCAGTTTCAGTGATTATCATATGTTTTCAGTGATATCATATGTTAATATATATTATGGGTAAAACCACATCATAAAAATGAGACATAACTTAGGAACTGTGTTATATTGAAGTCAATGGTGATTCTTACCTGAGGATGCCATCTCACCTGATCTAGCTGAATTTGAGGTTGAAACAACATATACTTTCCCTAAATGAATGCAAGTGATATTAGATGTAGTAATGATTGCAGTGTACCCTAACAATAGGTTTGTGCTCCCGGCCTCAAAATGTAGAACTTTCACAAGCTGAAAGTTTATGATGTCTTTCAAAATTAGACTGAAACAAAAGGAATAGCAACATGTTCACAATTCTGATTGCTGTTACAGGCTCCTAGGCTCCTTCTCTTTCCTGTGCTCATTTTTTTCCTTTCTACTTCTATTTTCCACTCCTTACAACTAACTGGGTTTGCAGTATGTACCCTGTTCTTCTGCTTTGGTTTTTGTATCTGTCACTCCATTCTCCTCTCCACCCTGTTTTGTGTTATGTCTGTGGTTTCCCCCGTATTCTACGACCCTTCCTTCTCCCTGCTTGTTTCCGAGCTGCAGTCTCCTTCCACTCAGCTCTGTGTGCTAAACCATGGAGTCAAACTGATTGAAAGTGCTGGCAGACAGCATTTTGGAGAGCAGTCTAACTGCTTTCCATCTGCTGTTTAGTATACTCACAACTGGAGCAAAGAAAGGGTAAGCGACACATACTGAAGTGAGCTGAAAATCCATGGCATGTATGGGTCAGTTTTTAATCTCTGTAATAAGTGAACCTGAGATTTTAAATACATGTTTTTAATTTACTTGGAGGATTTAGGCACCAATTTAGAGCTAGTTTTGATCAACCTGGAATTGTATTTCTCTGTGATTGACTGCAAAACTGTGACAAGTAAATTGCTCACCAATGAAAGTTTCATTTCACGCCATCTCCTGTAACTGTAGTGTCTTTGGAAGGGATGGCTTGCTCCCTGAATCCAGGAGAGGATGTTCTTTCTCACCCTAGTGGCTATGCTTAGTAAGCTGGCCTGACAGGAGGAGTTCATGGTGCATGTTTGGTGTATGGGGAAGGAGAGCGAGCTGCTGGACTGACCAGGAGCTGTTACTTAATCCAGAGAGCAGCTGGACTAGGCAGGGAGCCATGCTGAAAGGGTTTGATCCAGGCAGCAGCTGGACTGGGCCTGGCTTAGGGCCATGCTGGAGAGGTTTGATCCAGAAAGCATCTGGACTCATTCAGGAGATTCAAACCCATCCCTCAGTGATGGAGATAGATGGTCTGGTGAATAGGAGTTAGATTCCAGTTTGCAGTGGGGTTTTGCTGCAGTGTTCATGAATATAGCAAAAGCGCAGAAGAGTCCCTTGTTGAAATAGGTTGTACAGGGGTTAGTGAATTTTTGAATTGGATGAGGCTATGTGCGTATGTTGATGCATGAAACTAGGACAATCTCTTGGTGCAAGGATGGTTCTCCTACAGTATCCCAATAGTTTGATTAGCATTGCTGTGTTGCTGACACCAATGTCCTTTCCTGCGTCAGAGTAAGAGGATGTGCATGGATGTTTGATTAGATTCTGATCTCTTCAGCAGTTTGATGCATTTGTTTGGACAGCTAAGATTTTCTCACCAACTTCAGTGGAAAAGGAAAAAAAGGCACTACTTTTCTTTAACTGTAATTGTAAGTAGTCCAGACAATCTTCAGAATCACAAGCTAATCTTTCTGCTTATCACGATTTCCTGTGCTGTTGGAGGCATATTTGTTACCAGACATCTCCTGAAGAATCTCTAAAGNTCTTCAGAATCACAAGCTAATCTTTCTGCTTATCACGATTTCCTGTGCTGTTGGAGGCATATTTGTTACCAGACATCTGAAGAATCTCCAAATCCCTGTTATTCTGTTGGCTTGCAATATTGAAAGTTAATCTGTTCTTTTACTTCAAGTAATTCTTCTAAAAGGATAAAATCGAAGGATGAAAGAAGGAAAAACGGGATTGGTTCAGACTGTCACAGATATTTAGGCAGCTGCCATGCACAGCAATGTTTAATTAGATAGCGATCAGCCACCTGAAGTTCTCTGAAGATCTGTGTCTTAGTAAATGACCTTGAAGATGCAGCTTGTCTCTTGCAGGATATTTCTTACCACTTTTTCTTGTTAAGGGTTAGATCACTTGGACAGTGTGGCTGCCTCTACAGTGTAACTTCCAGGTTCTCTTGTGGGTTTACTTCGCAGCCTGCAGTGCCTGTTAGTAGGGTTTCTCCCTAAAAGAAAAGAAAGGCCAGTGTTAGTAATATTTCTCTAGTAGCCCCCAGATTTATTCATGGAACCAGTAGCATTCACATTGCAATACTGTGGTTCTCTGGAAAATCCTCATGTCACTGCTTCATAGCATCTTCTCAGTTTTTAGGTTGTAACTGCAAGTACGCTTTAAACATGCTCAAGCCAACAATACAACCAAAAGAAGTAGTCTTGCACTTGTCCCACCTTTAGACCTTTGGTCCTCCCCTCACAGGTGTGTTTTTGCTGTAATATTTGTTTGTGTAGTCACAGCATTAATAGCAAAATAGAGGGCTCAGTACTACTCATGCTTATCAGAGAAGGTGATAGTAGTAAGAGGAATTAGGTAGTCTTTGTTATGAGGCCTAGGGTGTACTATGTTAAGCTTGTGCAGAAATTCTAACTTCTTTTGTGCTGTTCAGGGATATATCACAGATAAATAATGCCAGCTCCTACAAGGAAAGTGAAAACAGTTTTCTCAAGCACTGTTTCTATATACTTTGTATACAAGTAATAACAAGGCAGCAGTATAGCCTGAAGAACTGAGCATCGCTACTGTTGTTCTGTTAGTGTCACCAATTTTAACGCATTTACTTACTATTTCCCTAACTTAACACTCCTCCTTTGCAGGTCCAAGGCAAGCACAGTGTAGAGACTGTTGGGGTAATTGGACAGTGGGAGGAAGTGATTGAGGAGCTATGAGTAAACAAGTTAGTATTAATATAGTGGTTTACACAGTATTTGTTTCTCCAATTCGTCTCTCAGCAGCAGATCTTTATGCAGGCCTAGGGAATAAACAACTGTACTTAATTAACTATGCTACAGAGACCTGTACATTCTGTCTCCTGTCAAAATACTGCATTCTGGCAGTCAGAAAGTGAAGAGACAGACTTACCACAATTGTGAACAGTAGCTTAGTATACTGCAGCATAATTTGCTAGATCTTCGATTAGTCAGTACTGGTGCCCACTTCACTATTGTTACCCTTTTCAGTATTTTTCCCTTCATTCCCGAGTGATGCATGTAGATGTTTTTTAGGAGTGCAGTTCGAACACGGGCGTCATGTATTAGTTCTGTCTAAATGAATAGGTGTTCAACTGAAAGCTGCTGCCAGGACACATTTATGTTTTGACAGTGGTGAAAGGTTTCCCAGCCTCCTACTGTTTATTTGGTCCAAGTGAAACTGCTCTGTCATTCTGTCTCTTGTGTACTGTTGTAACATCATTTTAGTGTAAGTACCTGTTCTCTTCCCACCACGTTGCTTGTCATGTTACCTGTCATGTGGTTTATGGATTTTAGAAATAAAAAGTGCCTGATATATGACTCTGAGTGCACTGAAAGGTCTTCCTTCAAAATGCAGCTTGTCTGAAAGACCTGATTTTAGCATTCCTTAGATAAGCAAAGCCTCCATGGGAACTTGAACAAGGACAGTGGAATCAGTCTCTTTCACAGTTACTGTGATTAATGTTACAAGACAGACTCTTACTTCTGTGGTTTGATAAAGCCATTTTAATAGTCCATTTCACCAAGCATTTAAATTGTGCATTGCCTTATTCATTAAGGTGTTTTGAACCTTAAAAATGTCACTATATTCTTATCATCTGATTAATTTGAAATAGTGTCAGAGATAGCACTTTAGAACACCCTTCCTAGGAAAGTCTGGGTTACGGGTTTTTAGTGGTATTCAACTAATAGACTATGAGATTCAAATATAAATTAGTCTCTTCAAGGGAGAGGTTTAGACAGAAGGTGTTCACAGTCTGCATAGTGTTGTTCAGTGCCACTTTGCTAGAAGGATATAAATGTGCAGTTTTGCTACCCTTTTTTAGCTGGAGATGCTCAGCTGGAGCAGGGATCAGAGGTTCTGTGATGCTTCAGCCAGACAAGAGCAGAAAACTATAGGAGAAGTGCAACAACTGCTTTTGCTGGGCATGGAGTGAATGGAGTCAATGAGTGAGATTTTTTTCCATGTGTTCACTGTGGACTTAACTCTTGCTGAAATTAGGGGTGAAATTCTTGCTGCTTTTAGTGCTGTCAGACAATCCAATTCTGAGCTCTTTTGAAAATCTCACCCTGCATTCTTTGAGTTGTTTCCAGCTGCTTTTGTGGGAATTCTGGAGGATTGGCCTTTCAGTCCTGGCCATGTCTTTATGTTACAGTATAATTCACAGCACTCAGTGTTATTTTTCCATTTTTACTGGTCCCTGGCCCCCTCTTCATACTTTTTTTATCTATCTTCTGTCCATCCATTTTCCTGCTCTGGTAACTGTTTGGGGTTTAGTTTGGTATTGTTTTTAATGAGCTTCTCTTTCCTTTCCCTCCCTACATCACTGCTCCCTCAGTGTACCTGCCTGGTGATTCCTTGCACTAAGGCTCCCTATAGTCTCAGGGCTGCATGCTACAGGTATAGCAAAAGGGGCCATGTAGTTCCTCTATTTCTTATTCTAAGGGAGGGTGCAATAGTCATCTTAAAGAATTTTACAGTTAAAGGAACTGCTGTCTTCCTGAGAGCAAGATATAGAATAACAACTTGCTGATAAATATGGCACATGGTCTTAATCTACTGTGGATTTATTAAAGTACAGATGGTGTACTTTCAGAGTTCCTAGAATTACCATAGGAAGTATGTGGTCCTCAAGCTGTTCATATATGATTAAAAAAACCCCTGTTTTTCAGATTCTGGCCAGTGATGTTGGCTTTGAGAACAAGTAAACCCTAAGGGAAATGCGTCAGAAATTTCACTGTTTTGTCAGTTTTATGAGTTCAAGACAACAGAAGATAACAAGTTCAACAAGATTCAAGTTCTCATCAAGAGTTTGTAAAATTAGTTGAATTTAGCCTGATATCTGCGTTGCTGGGCATGTCACCTGATTTCATTGCAGACGTTTTAGCACAGTTCTAGGTATTGAACAGAGACCGTCATGCACTAGGCCAGGTAAATTCATTTAGTGATAAATGTTGCCTAGCATAATTGTTGTAAGTGTTCAGAAATCTAATCTGAGCCTGATGTCTGCACAACTGTGCAATGAATAATGCAGTAGAAGTCTAGACTGCCCCCTGCACACCCCTTTTCTCTGAATGCAGAAATCTTTCACTCATGAGAAGCAGAGGCTACTCTGACAGTGAAACACATTCAGAAGTTGAACTTCTGCTCAGATGAGTCATTGCTTTGCATGTCTTGCAAATAATTTGGTTTTGGTTTGTGTCCTTTTGCACCATATAAGTAGAGTGTTGAGTAACTTTTGTGTCGAAAAAGCCGCAGAAGCAGCATTTTGCTGATCTATCTTGTGCCTGCATTGTACGGATAAAAAACTTAGATTAAAGTTCATGTTTGGTTTTCCCCCCATCTGTGCCGTTTTCACAAATCTTTACTTGTCATGGAAAGGGAAGACTCCTTATTCCTTTTTTATTCCCTTGATTGCTGTAATAGTGATTGGCAGGATATGATGGTGAAATGGAGCAGGAATTTATTTTGATCGTTCTTTATCTGACTTCTTCCTTTTTGACATTTTCAAGTCTTGAAAATGTGTGCATAAAAAGCAATTGCATATTGAAAAAAGAGGCAGCTTCCTTCAGTTGGTCTTAGTGCTATGAATTTAAAAAGACTAAAAGGCTGTTGAGTAAAGCTTGTATTTGGTTGAGAGAATATTTCTTCACTGCCCCAGTGATCTCAGGACATAAATTAATAGTAAGCTGTAAGGACCTTGTAATGATTCTCTGTACGGTGTTGAAACCTGCATGTGAAATAATGTTGGTTGTCTGAGGATGCTGCAAACGTACCTTGCAGTGATCTGATCAGACCGAACCTCCTGATCTTTCTGGCAGGCTTCATACGTTAAAGGAGGTCTCCTCTGGCCAGCTTCTTGATTTTTAGTTGTAATGAAAAGCTTATTTGCAGCAGTAACACGCACTTGACTTATGACATCAACAATTCTCTTTTTTCAAGGTGCCGCTTATGCAGCTAAGCTTTGCCTGTAGCCATTTCCCTTACTTTAAGCTGCAGCTGCAGACAAATCGTTTGACTGAGTTAAAGAAGCAAGAGGGAGGAAGCGTGATTTAGTGCTAACTAAATTTGTTTGGGAACTGGTGTTAGGTTGTTTAGTAGTGAAAGGGCCCATCTGGTTCTTCTGTGTAGACAGAACCATTCAGACCCAGCTGCAGTAAACCTGTGTTCGTTCATAAATGGTGTAAGCAGAATATTTGCTGGTACTTGCTATGTAAGATCTGCAGAATTGTTTGCTCTGAACTGTGTGCTCTGAGAGCCTTCTGTCCTCACATTTGTATGTCATTCCTTGAAAAGGAATTAGATGGGGAGCTGTATGCAAGACCAGCCAGGGAGCTCTCGGTAGGTAGCGCCAACTGTTGCTGACTATTGCAGTCACTGCAGAACTGAAAGGACAGAGGTTTCCATTATGTTGTCTTACCATTACTGTCAACAAGGAGCATGCTGACTGCTTGCTTCCTTAGGGGCACTGAATGTATACTGGGAAGAAGATCTTCATGGTGGAAATAAAGGGGGAGAGCTTCTGCAGCCTGTATTCTGGATGAATTGCTCTTATGGAGTGACTGATTCATTAGAAAATTCATGGGTGATGGAAAGAGAAGGACAGGTGCTTTGTTCCTTTTCCTCCCCTGTCATAGCTATGAGCATGCCACTCAGTTCAGTAGCAAAATTAACAAGCATTCATTCTGCTCTCTCTTCTTCAATCAACCTTTTTCTTATTTGAATTATTTAAGATGTTAGTTGTTTTGAGAAGGCTCAAGGGGGACCTTACCAATACCTGAAGGGAGGGTGTAAAGAGCATGGAGCCACGTTGTTCTCAGTGATGGCCAGTGAGAGGATCAGAGGCAATGTTCACAAACTGAAACACAGGCGTTTCCCTCTGAACATCAAGGAAGACTATTTCACTGTTAGGGTGCCTGAGCACTGGCACAGGTTGCCCAGGGATGTTGTGGAGTCTCCATCCATGGAGACACTCAAAAGTCATCTGGAGATGGCTGTGGGAAACTGGCTGTAGGTGCCCCTAGTTGAGCAGGAGGTTGGACCAGATGACCTCCAGAAGTGCATTCCAACCTCAGACACTCTGATTCCATGACTTGAAATGGCATCTTTCCAAACTAAACTTCAAAATCAGCTTGCCAGAAATCTTGTTAAGTGGTCAGCATGTTTTAGCAGGTGAAGGCAATGGAGATTTGATCCTTGCTAGTAAAATGAATCATGGTTCAACAGCAGAGCGCATTGTGTACAAACCAGGAAGACCCTTTCTCTATGTGTATGAGTGCCTCTGTACAGAGGTGGCTTGGTTGTTCTGTGTTGCTAAGAACAGCACAGGTTCTGTTCACTGCTGCAGCTCACACCCAGGAGTGAATGACACAGCATCTGTCTTCTGTATTTCTATTTCTGGTTTGGACAAATAGGTTGTAATATTCAAGTGGTCTGTAAGTAGTGAATCAGTAGAAAGAGCCCAAAAGAAAAGGGGAGGGGAGGAAGATGGAAGGGTGAAGAGGAGCAAGGAAAATAAAAAAGCTGGAGGAAAAAGAACTTCATAATAAATGACAGCACACACTGCAGAAGGCTGGTGATAGAAGAGGGTGATTGTATGAGACTGAACCTAATACAGGGTGAACTTAAGTGAATGGAATAAGACACTGGTATCTTGGTCATTCACTAATTTCCAGCTCAATCTTCTACTAGGGCTACCAGGGCAAGGGAACCACACAGGAGCTTGGCAAAAATGAGGCAACAGGATTTAAAGATCACTGTTTGTCACTTGCCTTGACTCCTTTTACAGATGTTTATCTTCACTGTGTAAATAAAGAATAAGCGAGGGAGGAAGTATTAAGCTCAAGAAGTTAAGGTCCAAGTAGAAAGATCACTTCACCTGTGGTGTTTCCTGTATATATTTTATTGGCTCTGAATATTGCATTTCATCAACAACTTTAGGAAATTGCATCTGCTAAATATTTGACTGGTGAATATTTTAAATATCTGCAAAACATAATCTTCCAGAGGCTTCCCATTTCATTTCTCTTTCTAATTACAATTTCTGATTACAGTGTGAAGCAGAAAATATAATTCAGACTATGAAATAGGGTTACTTTAAAGACTCAAACATTTTTATAGTCACTAGCAGCAAACTCCCCTTTCATACAAGAGCTTCACAATAAGTCAGTAAGATTTCTTTGGTAATGTTTTCAGCTAAATCAGTGGTTATTAATCATATGGGTATAGCAAAAGAAATGTGGCAGCATTGTCAGAGTATGTTCTGTCTTGTAAAGTTTGTTGCTTTTTTGTCTCTCCCCTCCCTGCCTCCCCCCCCCAACAGAACAGTTGTTAATAGAAATGGAATTTACCAGTTCGAACAGGCTTCAAAATGTAAAGCAATTCAGGACAACATTTTGTCATCATCTACCAAGAAGAAAAGGTAGGTGTTTGCTTGCTTTCTGCTTTGTTTGTTTTAAGTAGGAGGGTAGAAGATTGCCCCCTTTCACATAATTCTTGATGATATTAATGTGGAGCTACATAACAGGAAAGTGGAATTATTTAACTAATGTTTGCCTGCATTTTTTCTTTCACATGAATGAGATTTAGTCAAGGTTGGCTTTTATTTTTCTTATTTTCACAATATAAGCAAGTTTTCTCCTTGCCATTTAGCAACGTTTTATTCCAAGATATTCACAAAAAGGCTGTACAAAATCCGTTAGGTATAATTTCATTCCTGACTGTCTTTTTCACTCCTGCTATGAGCAACCTCAGTTAATGGGTTCTTTTCAAGGTATTCACTAGGGTAGGTATGGAAATGTACTAGTATTAAAACTTCCTAATTAATTGTACTCATTATAATGAATGGTTCACAGGAAAAAAATACTCAATTTTGGATACATTAAAACAAATAAAATCCCAAATTAATTTTGGATTTTAACCTTCTGTTCTGCCTTTTCCCAACATGAAAAAAAGTTCTTTGATATCAGCCCTGCTCAAATTCTTGCCACTTTCTGAAGTGAAAATGGGAGAAGCAGCACATTGCTTTTGACATGTAATATTTTGCCTATATGGGTGCACCAGTAAATAAAACATTGTAAATGAGAATGGCTTCCCATTAAGACTGTGTTCTAGCTTGAAATTAATTATTTGACCATTTGTGAAGAGAAATGGAATGACAAAAAAAAGCTCTGCTGGAAATAATTATGTGCCTTTCCCCATTCGAAGGACTGGAGGTGTCAGATTTTATCTCAGCATAAAAACAACATTAAATCACTATTTTAAAACTTCTCCTGTCTTTTCTGCCCCCTCCTTTTGCCTGTATTCAAGTCACCATATTCTCAGCATTCTGCCTTTACTCTTTTAATTAATTATTTATTTTTTCTCCTCTATAACCTTTCCTCCCACCAACATTCCACCTCGTCAGTAACACTGCCATTGAAGTTTTCACTCTTTTGTAAGGTGTTAGACCACTGTGTTACTGATGTGCTGCTGGTGAGAGCCAAAACAGACGCTGGCAAACAGAGGTCAAAGAATACAGCTGACTTTGAAATTCAGTCATTAACAGCAAGAGGACAGCCAGTCACAGTAATGCCTCCAAAATCCAGCTACAGCATGCTGTTATTTATTCCATGTGTTACAAAATCGTACAGGCTGTAGCAGTGCAGATGAGCTCTTCATACCTAGAACGTTTTGGAGCTGAGACTGTAGGAGAAACTCTACAAAGTGTGAGACCTGTATTCCGTGACTAAAGAGCTGCACCATTTAACAAGACAGAAGATGAACTAGGCAGGTAGGAAGAGAAACATGCTTGAAACAAAGGAGCCAGGGATTGCTTTCTGCCATGAATATGGCAACTCATTGCCTTTCGCTGAGAGGAGCTTCAGGGATCTGTGTTGCTTTTTTGAGTTGTGACCCACAGGCATGGTATATAAATGCTTTATATTGCAGTTCTAGACTTTTAGGGACATTCTGGATACTCCTTCCTCTTAAATTGGCAGAAAGGGAAAAAAATCCTAGTTTAAAGGTTGTCAAATGATTTGATAGTAAAAAACGCAGTGTAAGTGGGAAGTTGTTATTATTACAGCAGGTATGTGCTGGTGGTGATAAACAGCCTGAAATGCTGAGTTTTGCTGGCAGTTCCATTTTTATTCTAGAGCCAGCCCTGTGCACGCTCTCCTGAGGGCTTTAAAAGCTAATAGCTGTTTTGGTACTATTAAAGTGTCCAAAGGCAAAAGGGACCTTCCTTTTTTCTTGCATTTCCTGTAGTTATTTCTCTTTTTTATTTGCTTCTTTCTCGAACATGAACTGCCAAGTAGGAATATCTCAGTTTTTTAACTCCTGCTGCTCTATTTTCCTTCTAATGCAAATAGCTATTTCCTCTCTTCCTTCTCCCACCCCTCTCCCTCTCCCCCAGTAGTTGTTTAGTTTTAGCAAGTAACAGTTGGGCTGCATCTGTCTTCCTGTTCTGACATTTTACCTATTGTCTCCCTACTTTCTAAACACTTCTGTCCTTGCTGTTGTCCTTTAGATATCTGCCAGAAATTAGAAGGTACTTATACTTTGTCAGTGCCTCAGCTGTGCATAACGATTCTACCTTAGCCACTGCAGTTATATAGAAGGTCACTATGTACCTGACAAGTACTATAGACTAAAAACCCTTCCAGTTGTTTGTTGGCAAGGCTCTTACAGTATGAATTTCCTACAACAGGAAGGTACTATAACAGCTGTGGTGCAAGTGGTAGACAAAACCAGAACAAAATGTGTTTCATTCACTATTCTCAGCACTGTAATTTTTGTCTTGTCCATGTATTTTCATAGTTCAATTTACCTGAGCTTTTTTATCTTAGTAATAGACCCCTTTTAACATCAGTGAATAAGTGGTGTAAGCACTTGGGTGCCAGATGAAACACAGGTATTGTTCCAGCTCTTTAAAATGGAACAGTGGAGAAGAGGACTGTCTGGGTTACCTCAGAGCCATGAAATGGTAGCCTGATGGCCTTTTGGACTGTTTTCGATTGGAGGAATGAGCCCCCAAGGCTCCCTTAAAGCAGGAATGCTAAAATAGGCTTTCTGAGAGGAAAACAAAGCTTTCTGGGCTGTAAACCCAGCTGCAGCAAATCCCAGAGCTTCACTCTGAGTCTTTAAGAAAATTAATCAATGGGAATATTGTCTGTGTTAAAGTAGAGCTCCTTGCATGGAAGCCTTACACTGGTGTGAGCGCACGTTGGAGGCTGCCTTGCAGACCTGTCATGGCTAGGAGCTGTCCCCTGTACCCCAGCGCATGCTGCTGGATTGTCTCTGCCAGCACTGGCAAAGATGAGTTCTGACAGGTCGTCATGCCTTTGCAAGTCACAAAAGGAGCAAAACTGGATGTGTAGAGTGAGCAGAGGTGGTAGTCTGCCTTTAAAAACCTGCATGTGATGCTTTTCTGGGTGAGCTGCTGAGCTTAGAAACTTGCTGAGCAAGAGTGATTCCATCCAGTAGATAGTAGTGGAAAGGCAGCAATGTTCTTGCATTGTAATTGGTGTTTTTACCATAGGTGCAGCTTCTGTTACATGTATAGGAAGGTCCTTACAGTTTCTGACAGTGAGTGCCGGTGTTTCTCATGAAGCCTCAGAACTAGCATTATGGGTGATGCTTTGATTTTTCTCCTTACCAAATGTTTCCCTGTAAGTTGCTAATAACTTGTCAGTGCATGCAATTTCTTTCTGAGCTGGTGGTAATTTTTCTTTTCATTTCTGACTCTGATCTTCATCTTATCAATGTCTTCAGGGTGGAATTTGCTTTTTCTGTATTTTGGTTTTTTTCTCATGGATAATTATAGTCTAAGTAACTCTTCATGCTGTGTTATCCTATTAGTTTTTGGAGTTTATCCAGAAGTCCAAGCATCTAAGAGTTATTTCTCATTTAGCCTTAAGGAATAAAACTAGATAAGTGATTAAATATTAGTGTAGGCTATTCTGGTCCTGTGCTTCTACCCCATCTTCCCCCACACATGTGCTCTCTTCCTGCCCTGTGCTGGTACTAACACTTCCCTGACACCATGGTGAGCCAATTTAGGTAGCAGCTTCATCAAGAAAGCAGTTCCATTTTCTCTGGCTGAAGTTCCAAGGCTGCTAGTACAACATACCAGCATGCAGCTGCCAAAATAAGAAGGCCTTGTTCCCAGCTTCTCTGCTCCCATCACTCCTTGCTTATAGTGGCAGTGTTCTTCAGTGGTGTCTTTCCTGATCTCATTTAACACGCTAAAGAAAATGTATTTCCATATTTATTATTTTTTTTTCCTTCTGAGGTTGTTGATTTTTTTTGGCATGGTAGTAACTTAGTGTCCTATGAAGGCATTTGACAAGTGTAAAAGCTGGTAGAAAGAAAACCAAGATGGAGTCAAGTAAGCACCAGCAGTGAGTGGCACCAAGGGAGACAACAGATTTAGAGCCGGACTCGAAGGATGAAGCATGTGCTGCACCAGGTCAGGTCAGCTACAGCTGCAGTGAAACTAGTTTTGCTCTTCTCTCACTTCTGCCCATTCATTTCTTCTCTCTGAGCAGTGCGAGGGCTCAGTAAAATCAGTTTAGTCACAATCATCTGGTTCTGTTAAGAGTCTGCTAAGTCTGGAGAATGAAAATCATACATGTCACAGGAGCAAACTTGAGACAAAGACCAGTTCTAATGTCATAGTCCTCTTAATAGTTTCATTTCTTTTTCCATGTGGAAATAGGACATGATTTTACTCAGGGGTAGATAAACAAGTTACCTTTAGCAGCTGCAGTACTTTCATGAAGCAAACAAAAAAAGGGGTATGTTCTTTCAAATGTTTGCCATAAAGTTGGGGTACTGAAAGCATATTGAACACAGACAGAGAATGAAGCTTTTGGGTTGACCTCTCCTGCTGCAAGCCCCCCACAGCCTTTTTAATATTCCTTTTTAGCAATTCTTATGCTCTATTTAAAAACCTGTGAGGTTTCTTGCCATCCGTACCTCTTGTAAAACTCTTCAAAATACTCACTTGGAAGGTCCAGCTTAAATAAACCCATTTGGTTTCGGGCCAGCACTAAGCCATTTTTGATAAAATAATAAGAAAGTAGATCTTTTCTGGAGAGGTGAGTCCCATAGAATTAGTAGTCATTGCATCCATGTCATCTCTTCTTCCCATTCCCCAAGTCCTTTTCAAAACTGTGTTAGGATCCAGACACAAATGGAAGAAGTAATAACATTGAACCTATAGGGGAAGAAATGTCTCCATTCTTTTAACTTACATGGTCAGAAGTATTAAACATATGGACAAATATGAATCTCTTGAAAGGGTTTAAAGGGAAGCGAAAGCTCTTTGGTTGCACGTAGCAATGTAAGCAAAGTCCTGGTTGTTGTAAAACAATAGATTGTTTTGTTTAAGAGGTAATTTGAAGGAAATTTACATCTGTAAATACATGTCTGTGTTCTTAGATGATTGGACTGGGCTTTAGGGAGTCTATAAGGTAAATGGAGGAAAAGGCATAAGAAGTGTCATGTTTTATCTTGGCTTGCAAGAGCCACATTTCAAAACATTTTTGAAGTCTCAAAGCACCACGTGTAAGGGGGTTTTTGGTTTTTTTTTAACTTCTGCACTTGAGATGCTTTCAAATAACTAGAAGGTAGTCATGATCAAATATTGATGTTTGAAACCAGTGTACTTTGGAAAGTTCCTGGGAAAAAAGTTCATTAGGGCATCACTGTTAAGAAGAGATGTTTAATAGGTCACGTTGATTAAATGAGAATAGTACTGTTACAAATTACAGAAATAAAATAGGTCATAGAGTTCTAAAAGCAACCTATTATATATGCACTGTGCACATTATTATTAATACATTCATCATTTGAATGTTTTAGAGACTGTTTCTAAATATGCATACAGCTATAGTCTAGTGTTTGATGTTGTTGCTGTTGCCTTTTTTAGATATACAGAAGACTATTATCTTCACATCGTCACAAAACTGCAGAACTGCACCTGGGTAAGGAGACCAGAAGAATCTATGAAATTCAGGTAATTTTCATTGTCTCACTTAGAAAAACAGTTTACCCTAGATTTGTATAACAAGCCATAATTTTAAATCTTCCCTTCTGAAAACATAATTCTGTGTTGCTTTTAGACTGCATTTGTAGCTATACATTTCTATTAACCTTTTGCTGTTGAGGCTCTTCTTGTTTGTTTGAATTGAACTGTGCGAACTGAGCAGGATAAGTGAAGCAAATTCACCCATTCATCGCAAGTGAAGCAATTTCACCCACCTCCACTGTAACCAACAGTTAACTAACTTGGGTAGAATGGATTAAAATATTCCTAACACAAAGCCAACAGTATTTAAAAAAAATCAGTAATGTGATTTTGTCCATCTGAACTGGCACTCTGGTAAAAGACTGTGTAATGAAGCAGTGTATTTCTTACCCCAAGACTATTGCTTCTATTACATAAATGCCCAAAGCATTCATTAGATTTGAGGCTGCATATTAGGTTTGAAACCTCTGAGCATGTAAGCACGTGATTACATATGTCCTTTTTCAGGATGGCACATAAATACATGCTCAGTGGGGACGGTGGTCCCTGAAAAGCTTCCACTCTCATTTGGAAGTGCATGGTGATGATTTTAGAGAGCAGGCTCACTGTGCCAACCCTGTTTTCTCCAGGGTGAATTTCTCTTTTCAGTTACATTATTACATGGAGCAGAATTAAAGATTCTGTCATGATCATTAAAAATAAACAAACTGACCTGTCTTCCACCTCTGGAGTTAACCAGCATTGAAAACTGAATATCCATGCCCAGCAGGAGGCCTTTGGAAGAAGTAATTTTGGGGTGTGTATGCGAAGTTTTCTCTGTAACATAAATTGCTGTGTTTTATGTGTACTGTAACTGACTAATTGCATTTCCAAAAGCTGAGGTAGGAGAATACACACGGTTAAGGTTTCAGAAACTTTCAGTTAACTTGGGCAGGGTTTAGCTGTGCACACGGATACCAGAGCGTGATAAGGAGCTGTAGAAGCAGCCCATTCTGTTTAAGAAGAGGCAGGTGTCCTGTACAGTATTGACAAGAGGTGAAGCTGCTCTCATCTGCTCTTCATCCTGCTACATTTAGGCTTATTGTTGTCCAATCTTTTCCTTTTTAAATTCTTTTCCTTCTGAACAGACCAGCCACCACTTGCAAGGAATTTGTTCATATGGACACAACCCATGCTGCAATTCTAATGGCAGTACTGCATATTCTTCTGTCCCTATGATATTTGGTCTGCTTTGATATCATCCAAAGTTTCTGTTGTTATGGCCAAGGACTGGTACTTCAATTTAGAGCATGCAGATGCTCATTTTACAAAAGATGTGTGCTTTTGCACCAGTCTTTTCTTTTTTCATTGTTTTTTAGAAATAGGATATTAAAATCTTGCAGTTATCCCTGGTCCCATACCCTACTGGGGACTTTCAAGGCTCTTAGCAGTTGGTCAATAGAGGCTTAAAAAAAAATATTAAAGAAAGTGAGAAACCAATTCAGTATAAAATTTACTGTCTAAATCTGTATACACTCCATGCTTTTCTTATCAGATTTTGTCTTAAGCACAAGAGCCTGAAACTAGCTTAGCGAGGGCACTCTAGCTGAGAAATGATGCATTGACAGAGCTCTATGGGGTACAGATCTGGGAATGTGGTGTAATAAATGACTTAATAATCCCTTGGCAGTACATTTGTTCTTTTTTCTAACTTTGCCTAGTGTCAGTAATGCATAATAATTGTGTGTTACAAGTATTAGTCAGTTCTAAAAATCTCGTTGAGTAGGTAGATAAATACATCCATTTTGCAGAAGAGGAAATTAATCTCAGAGGGGTTGTGCAGCAGGCATTGGGTAATACAGCTAGCCACCTTCAGGAGCGGAGCTTGAAGCTGCCTGTGTCATACTACTCACCTGCCAGTGCCACCAGAAGTCTGCCTGCTGACTAGACTGTAGAGAGCATGCTTGACTTCTTTCCCTGTTTGACTATCTGTTAAATGGAGCGAGCACTTTCATGCTTTGCAGGTGTGGTGTCAGTTTTATGACATCTCTGTACTATCCTGACATTCTGAAAAACAGGCATGCATATTTATAAGGGATTTAATGTCTTATGCTTCAGGGCATAAGCTAACCTCTAATTAATAAGGTTCAAAAACCAGCTTCCTGTGGGGTAGTGGAGTTTTCAGAGAACTTTTCTTGTGTTTTCCAAGTCTTTGCTGTTGGCTACTGTCATCCTAGTAGTGGAGTGAGGGAATATACGATCTGAGCCAGAAACTCTTGCATTCCTTGAAGACAGCACTGTGTGCCAATGAGTACACATTGTTTCTCTTTGTAAGCCACATTCTCAGCAGATCCAGGCCAAATAAAAGAATATGAATTAGAACTGCAGTGCAGGAAAGAAATATTTGTCTTTGTTACTTGCCAGAAGCATTAAAACCAACAGCCTTGCATGGCACAAACCACAATGCTTTTACTCACAGAGCAGAGTTCAGGATTCCAAGTTGACCCTCTACTGTCTAGCTCAGCTTTGCCATGCAGCTGTGCAAACTGTGTATGTTTGTTGGCAGAGAGCTGCCCTTTTCCTTTTCCAAATGGCTTGCTCTAAAGATCCTCTGCTGTGTAGGCTCACATGCACTTGGCTGGATTGCTGTCTGGCAGTGGTCAGTGGTTCTTGACAGCTCTATAATGTTTAGCCATGCGGTTCTCAAAATCAAGAAGAATCATGAGGCAAGTATAAGCTATGATTTTCTCTTTAATACCTCCCATATCCACAGTCACTCTCCTCTGGCTGATTTTTCTATCCAGCATCTGTCAGCGAACCAGGCTCCTGGCCCTTTGCTTATTTCAGTATCTGTAATGCTGACATCAGCACTGCCAGATTTAGGCTGCCCTCAGAGGAGAAAGTGCAAGCACTGGATTCATTGCTCTTGCAATCCTGGTCAAGATTTATTGTGCCCCACAGTACTGTTTGTCAGCCATCGCTGAAGAGGTTTTATCTAACTTCACAACACTAGCAGAACAGAGCACAACAGAAGCAGTATAAATGGCATCCTACTCACAGTGGTTTAGGGAAAGCCTTCTCTGATGCTTACTGCTACTGACATATAGAGAACTAGTTAAGTATTCTGTTATGCAGACCTTTCCTTTATGAAATTTAGCTGTGCTTGTTTTTTTTTTTTTTTTTTCTCCCATTTCTCCTCTTCTTTATGGCTCTACAATCACCAAGCATCTCCACATTACCTCTTTGTTTCGAAGCCCACCTGAGTTCTCCCTCCCTTTTCAGATTCACATCAACTTTACCTTGTTTTATGTAAAGCAAGTCCTCAGATCTGTTGGTTATAAGAGAGGATTGGTAGAAATTCAGAAAGGGAGGGGAAATAATCTCACAGCTGCCTGGAAGTGTCATTCGCAAAGCTCCAGGAAAAAAAGCTGTGCTGGGTAGCGTCCTCTGCGAAGGCCCTTCTAGCTACATACAGTGGAGTCTCAGGTTCCCTAGGTAACCTGAATATTAATTATTATATTAGTATTCTTCAAAGGTTTTCCACTTAAAAGAAATGTTTCATTAGTGCAACAAATGACAGAGCCCAATTAGGTGCAAGCTGTAATCGTTTGGGGATTTTTTTACACCTCCACATCCGTTTGCTTTACAGATTTCTAAGCTTGATTTATTCTCATTTGGGCTACACACCCATGGTGGCAAATAATCTGCAGGTTTTCCAAATAGTTGCAACTCCTGTTTTTGCTGGAAGCTAAGAAATAGCTACAACAGCCTTCAGAATTACTGTGGGGGGAGGGAGGGAGGCTATGGAGAAAGGCTAAGCAGATGCTGTGTTTCAGTGAAGCCTCTGGGCATTGTATTTCTGTGCTGTCTTGCTGAGCTTGGAGCCTGGCAGAACAGCGAAACAGTTCTTCAGGAGTGGTATCAGACTGAAATAGCCCTGTGTAAGCTGTGAATAATGGCCCCTCTGCCCACAGAAACACTATCCTGACAATCCTTATTCGCATCTGATAATGAAGGGAGAAGGAAACTCCTGCAGTTTAGCTGGCACACTGCTCCATCCCACCAAAATATCTTACAACTTCTTTAAAAAGAATGGTACTTAAAACCCCTGGATGTTGAACAGTTAAAGATCAACCCATTTTCCTAGCCCTGTAATTTCCCTCCTGCTTTTTATTCCACTTGACCTCTATTACCCTTTCCTCACTTTAATATCTGTTCTGAAAAGTGTGTGTTAAACATTCCTGCAGATTATAAAATCCCACTCCTTGAAGAGATTAATTTGTAGTGTGCTACACTGTGGTATATAAATAACAGTGCTGCTCACAACATCTGTGTACTGCAGTGAACCACAGTTGAAACACAAAACACCCTTCAAGGTCAATTTATGCTTTCATAAGCTTACATGACTGCATAATCAATAGCTTTCCTAACACTAAACAGGTCCATAATTCCACTCTACTGTCTGAAATCTTCCATTGGAGTATGCAAGAAAACATGCAAAACTCTGAGATTACAGTGTGACTTAAGAGTACCTTTGTTCCATAGGTTTAACAGATCATATGTGAAATCGGGAGTATATATTCAGAGACACATTTCCATTTCAGGAGAGAAAAAGGGGTGTGTGTGAGAGAGAGAGATAGTAATTGGGGACAGTTTGGAGAAATGGTTGAATTTTGCTCTACAGATTCTATACTTCCTAAAGGCTGGAGGATTCCTATGAGGGGAACCTAATTTGGAATCAGACTGAGTTAATTATGTCTTCATGGCAGACTCTTTAAATAGTCTTTGGTTTAGCAATTTTCTTACACTTTTTACATATGCACTCTTGATTTCAGATTCAACCCTTTTGGCTTTCATTGCTTTTTTATGATGGTACTTCATTTATAGGCAGTTTAAGAGCTGTTGGAGTAGCATTCTCCTTCAGCGCATTCTGGTTTAGGCACCAGATTTAACCACTCTTTTCTAAAAGATTGGAATAATATGCCTCATTGCACGTTGATGCTACTGACTTGGATTGACTCTTAGAGCCTGCCTGACCCATATGGTTATCTAGAGTCCCCAGTTGCAATACAGTAAGATAATTGCTTGCTCATCATAAGATTTTACAGCAGTGGGCATACATGAAAGGTAGTCTCACTATTTGTAATCACACCCTTGAAATCTTGCTGTTACACAGTAGGATTTTTTGTGGGTTCTTCTCTGTACTGACAAGACAGTCTCTTTAATATGAAACCTCAAAGTCCTTGTTGTCTTCACACATACAGTGCAATACCTCACATGAGCTAATGGTTATAAACACCCAAGTTAGGTGAAGTACTAATACAAGCTATTAGTCAAGCATAGACTTTATTTCGTTAGTGAGAGGTGTCCCTGCCCATGGCAGGGGGGTTGGAACTGGATGATTTTAAGGTCCTTTCCAACCCTAACTATTCTATGATTCCGTTAATAACTCACAGGCTGTTGTTGCTTGAATACTTTGCCTTTATTCAAATGAAAGACGTTTAAAAGTCTCAAATTGTTGAAATTCTGCACCTTGCCTAGGCAACCTGTTTCATTGTGCTTCCTAACTTTGAACTAAGCAAATTTAGTGCAAATTATGATTATTTGCCCCATTGTCCCCAGTGTGACCTTAGACAACAGTTGAGCATCTACTATTTAGAGGAATGTTCTGTGTATTTTAATACTTCTGCAGTGTCCATCCCCATCCACTCTTCCCCTCCTCCCACCTCTATTTAGTCCAATGTATAATGACAGTGAACTAGCTCCCACTGTCCTCAGCAATGAAGAATGCCCTCTGGCCCCAGGTCTGCAGGCACTGGCATCACATTGAAGTGTAATTTACACAAAAGAAATGCTATTAAGTTCACACAGTTTTGTCAGGTTCTGCAGGCTCACATTCTCCTGGGAGTACTGCAGCCCCTTGAGGATCCAGCTTTAGGCTGGAGCAGACAGTTCCAGTGCTATACTCTCTTTCCTGTGTTCCAGAGTAGGAGACTGTGTAAAGTCTTGGTGCAGAAGCAAGTGCATTTTCACACCAGACATATATCTGAATAAAATATTTTTTAAAATCTAGAGCAAAATGACTTTGGTAAAGCATTTCTAATTAAAGAACATGTTCTGAAAAAAGAATCCTACTTCTTGCAGAAGGGTGAATCAAAGGTCGGCTTGGTGCTTGTATCAGGAGTTTGGAGGAGAGGGGAGTTTTAAACTCTATAGAAGCTTGTTCCATAAAGACAGATTTCACTCTTCTAGATTCTTCCCACTTCATTCAGGATAAGGGCAGTTTTGGT
This sequence comes from Agapornis roseicollis, assembly GCA_002631895.1. Lineage (NCBI taxonomy): Eukaryota > Metazoa > Chordata > Aves > Psittaciformes > Psittacidae > Agapornis > Agapornis roseicollis. The sequence continues at coordinate 30,774 of NDXB01001732.1, read as the reverse complement.
CTTTGGACCAGCTGAGAAACTGCTAGCCCTAGACTAACTGCTGACTGATGTGGCTCTTATGGCTGGTTCAGATTGAGTTGTTGGAAGGAAGATGTTGAGATGCTTGCAATCTCTTGCAGACGGATGCATGCTGTGTCTTGTCAGCGGGTGCATAGCTGTACACAAGCACTGAAATAGCTAAAATGTTCTTGGCTACAGAGCTAGTACAGGAGCTCCAAAAAAAACTACATCAGCATGTTTAGATCCTGCAGGTGCTTTCTGAGTTCCACTAGAGTGGACTATATAGAAGTATAGAATAGTTGGGTTTGGAAGGGCCCATAAACATCATTTAGTTCCAACCCTGCTGTCATGGGCAGGGGCACACCTCATGCTAGACCAGGTTGTTCAAAGACCCGTCCAATCTGGCTTTGCCCATTGCCAGAGAGGGGGCAGGCACAGCTTCTCTGTGCAACCTGTGCCTCACCACCCTCATAGGGAAGAATTTCTCCCTAATATCTAATCTAAATCTCCCCTCTCGCAGTTTAAAGCCATTCCCCCTTGTCCTGTCACTATATGCCCTTGTAAACAGTCCCTCTACAGACCTCTTGTAGGCCCTTTTTAGGTATTGAAAGGCTTCTCTAAGGTCTCACGGAGCCTTCTCCAGGCTAAACAAGCCCAACTGTCTCAGCCTGCCTCCATAGCAGAGGCGCTCCAGCCCTCTAATTATCTTTGTGGTCCTCCTCTGAACTTGTACGATGCATGTCTTAATTTTATGAAGCACATGTTCTTCAGGGTGTCATTACCTCATGACAAAGACCACATATGACATTAATACTATGATGATGATTGCAGTAACAGATTGCTTGAACTGCCTTGTCTCTACCTCTTCATTATTCTTTGCTGTCAGTTGTAGACGTACCATACGTACAAAATCCTATATGAACAGATAGCTAAATATGTTGTTAGTGGGTATCGCTTTCTGCAGGTTACATGCATTCCTGCTGGAGTTCTGTACATGAATGCTTTGGTACAGTGAGACTCTGTGTCATGATTTGATCTAAGTAGGAGGTTTCTGTTGTTACCTCCAAATTTTTAGCATGTATGCTGTTAGGTAAGATCAGAAGAGGTATCATTAATCAGTATGTATTCTTTTGTTTTCACTGTGTTTCTGAATTAGCCTGGCTCTGTTTTACTTCTGCAGTGGATCCATAATATTCATTTAAACAATTATTTTCTTATTAATTCTGATATCCATTTTTCTTCCACACTGTTTCTGCTTTTATTGATGAACTCATTCTTGTGGAATGAGTAATAAAAAGCAAACACACATCATCTGTATTAATGACTGTTATCTGTCATCAGTTTGCTTTGTCAGGTTCTGGTTGCCATCACACACAGAACTAAAGCTGGGCAAGAATATTTTGGTGTTACTCCTTCTCCTCTGAACCTCCTGTGATTTACACATAATATTTAGGCCTTTTAGCTACTTTTAGCTTTAAGAAAAAAATCAAAGAAAACAAAGTTATGGTGTTTGTGATCTCTCATCTCCATGTGATTGCCAGAGAGCAGCGAGGGATTGCTGCTCCTTAAGGGACAGGAAATGGGATCCCAGTGCAATAGCCTGTTGTCAGAGCAGACTCTAGCAGCCAGGCTCCTTGCACCCTAACCAGGAGTGAGGCAGCCCTAGACCTGGGCATGGGCATGTGCCATAGGATAGGATGGGCACAACTGAAAACTGGCCCTGCTGTGGTGTTGCTGGGCAGAGACTGATGGCTCTGGAGGGCTGAAATGGGGCCCAGGGTCTTGGGCAGGATGGGGGTGGCCCCAGGGGTAGTGAGGTTTGCTGGTACCCTCAGGGCATGACAGTGATGTCTGAATCCTCTTATTGCTGCAGTACATATTAAGGTTAGAAAGAGCTACTTACGGGAAAAAGTGTACAAACAAAGCAAGTGGACCCTAGTCAAGAGTGGTTCAATAACATCCAGTGTTCTCATACTTAATCACTGTACTCTCCTGCCTCATTGCTCCATTTTTATTTTTCTACATGCTTAACATACTATGCCATATGCTCAGTTGTTTTCACCATGTGTGTACCTCCTTAACTCACAAGAGCATAGTCTCAGTTCCATCCCCACCCTTGTACTAGTGGTTTTAATTGACCACAGACCTGCCCTGCTCATTAAAGCTTTGAGCAAGGAAATGGAAATGACTGCCTTCAGGGAGTGAAGCTGAATATGGCTTGTGGAAATCTGAGCCCTACTGTTTCCACCCTCAGGAGCTGTATTTCCTGTTAACATTTCCTGGTAACTCTCCTAGCATGATTATTTCAGATCTATGTCGCCACAGGACTCAGTTGTTGCCAGTAATCCTCACACATCTGGGAACTTGGAGGAGTTTCAGAGCTTAGTATTCAAAAATGGGTTAATATGTACAGCAAGCAGTTTGACAACTGAAATGGTAATCTTTCATTTGGTATTTTATGTATGAATCAAATCAACTTTCTCACCTTTTATTTCCTCCATTTTTTACCATTATTTCAAACGAAGTGAGATTGAGAGTTACAGAATCACAGAATCACCAGGTTGGAAGGGACCTCTAAGATCATCAATTCCAACCCATGCCCTGCACCTCCACTAAACCATGTCATCAAGTGCCATATCCAGTCTCTTTTTAAACACACCCAGGGATGGTGACTCCACCACCTCTCTGGGCAGGCCGTTCCAATATTTTATTATTCTTTCTGTGAAAAACTTCTTCCTGACATCCAACCTGGACCTTCCTTGGCGCAGTTACCTCATTATCTGCCTTGTCTTCCAGGAAACACAATCCTTGGGTTCTTCCATATCTCAAACTATGTCTTATCTCTGTCAGAAGTAGAATTATATTATTATGAGAATATTTGCTCTGTGTACGTTGTTGGTAAAGAAGCAACTTCTCTTAGCTGTGTCTTACACTATTAAAGTCAGCTTATCCAGAATTTGGCCTCCATTGTTTAAGTAGTTCCAATGGTTTGGTTTGCCTTACTCAAGGAAAAAAGTGTGAAACAAAGTTTTTCTATTCCTCTGGCTCCAACTGTAAATATATCTGTATTTTTTCTTCACAATTAACCATCAGTGTTAGGGCAGAATTCCGTGCTCTGTTACCTTCTTCTAAATTCCAAGCAATTCTGTTATCAATAAATTTCCTTCCCTAAATGGTTAGTTGTTCTCTTAATATCTCACCTAATGTCCTGGCAATTGATAGATAATGTTTGGCCATGAATATTTCAGCCTTGCAGTCTAAAAACTGTATCAGGTAGCAGCAGAGAGAACATTGTTCCCTAAAGCAAAATGAATTACAGCATTTCATGTCTGATTTCAAAGGTATGATGCAGTTTTTCATTGCATTTTACTGTTAATAATACAGGATGTTTGCACACATAGTATTTTTATAAGTGTGGAGGTAACAGGAATTGTGAGATGGGTGGTAGCCTTCACTCCTACATAAAATTTGAGTGATTCATTTGCAGTCTTATCTATTTAAGGACTTCTGCTAGCTGTTTTGGAGAGCAGCTTTGCTGTCTGTCTCTGCCATGAAGAGATCTGTCTTCTTTATTTTCAAGTTGTGATGTAATCTATTTATTATCTGTGATACTGTGCACAGAAAAAGTGTGCTGAACAGGTGTGGTAATGAATTATTAATTAATTGGCCTGTGACCGTCTAACTGTTCACTAAGTGCTATAGGCAGTACTTCCCATCACCATTCCTTTAATCTGCTCGGTTCTTTCATCAGCTTTCTAATTTCCTACAATCACTCATTCTATGTGGACAGAAAATACATGTTAATTCTTTGGGGGCTGAAGTGAGTAATAGTGAAGAGAAGACCAGTTACAGCTTTTTCTGGATGGCAAAGGGAGACCAAGAGAGAAAAACAAGATAAGAGAAGGGGTTCTTGGTCTGATTATTTCTGAATGTTTGCTGTGAAAAGGGACTTGCTTTAAAAAGCAAGTTAAGGGTTCATACAGCATTTTGTTGCTTAGTTAATTAGAGCTGGTTTTCACTGATCTGCTTCTCTGCCACCATTTTCCTGCTTATTTGCCTGTCTTTGAGCAGGTTTTGTTTGGGTTTTTTGCAGGTCAGAATTAGCTTCCTGCTGTGATGCAGTTCACAATTTTATTGCTTCTCAAAACAACAGCCCACTGGGAAGTAACATGAGTTATGAAGTGGACAGTAAAAAGACCATCCTCATTACAGAGGACATTTTTAAGATGCTGCCTGTGGTAAGAACTGTATTTATAAGATATAAAGAACCTGTTATAAGGTATAAGAGCCTGTTGTTATAATTGCAGTATCATATATATTTTGGGTTAGTAAATGAACTGCTTTCTTTGATTCCTCTGGAAGAGGCCATTCACCCCCTGTATACACTTATTCACCTCGTAAGACCTATTTTTCAACTGCCTTCTGCAGTGATGGAGGCATGGACAAGGTACCATATAGGTCAGATTGTAGGCAGAGTTGCTAAAGAACACAAGTTGCATCCTGATTTAGCAGCCAGCTGAATTCAGGAGTGAATACTTTGAGCATGTTTGCTTTGCTTTTCTCATTCCCATTTTCAAAGGCATTTCAGTATGGAACAGCATTTCATATTCCTCATATTCCCATGGCATTTCTGGTGTTGGCTTGGGCATATAATTTAGGGAAGCTGTTTTGGTGGTAAACCTGATATAGAACAGAACAGAATAGAATAGACTATTTCGGTTGAAAGGAACCTACAATGATGATCTGGTGCAACTGTCTGACCAATTCAGGGCTGACCAAGTTAAAGCTTGTTGTTAAGGGATTGTACAAATGGCTCTGAAACACTGACAGGCCTGGGGCATTGACCACCTCTCTAGGGAGCCTGTTCCAGTGCTTGACTACCCTCTTGGTAAAGAAATGCTTCCTAATTTCCTAATTCCTAAACCTCCCTGGAGTAGCTTTGAACCATTCCCATGTGTCCTATCACTGGATACCAGAGAAGAGCTCAGCACCTCCCTCTCCACAGCCCCTCCTCAGGAAGCTGTAGGGCAAAGAGGTTGCCCCAGCCTCCTTTTCTCCAGACTAGACAATCCCAGAGTCCTCAGATGCTCCTCATAGGACATTGCTTCGAGCCCTTTCACTAGCTTTGTTGCCCACTGGGATGGAGCCTTTGCAGCCAGAAACACAGGTTGAGCAAAGGAATGTAGTTTTGTAGATTAGGGCTTACAGTCCCTTACAGACACACAAGGTTTGAAAATGAGACAAAGGTGGGCACAGATATGTACTTAATTTCTCAAAAGTAAGAGCACATTGTGTGTTCCTTCCCCATTGTGTGTTTGTGAGATGCCAGCTACCATGAGTCTAGTCCTTTCTAATGCCACTGTGAATCACTAAAAACTTCATTGCAATAGAGGTTACTGTGGCTCCAAATTTAAACTGAGCAGAAGAAAAAAGTGGTATGTTTTATCTGAACGTATGCTTGCTAAGCTAGCCAGAGTTGTTTGGCCTTTGGCCCTTGGCTTCTACTGCCTTTTCAGAATTGACCAAAACATTTGAACATGTTGTTAATATCTGCCACTTTCCTCACACTTCTTGTCGTCTTCGTAACAGTGTCACTTCCTGATTCTCTTTCAGTAAACTGCTGAGAGAAGGAGGAAGGATAATGCTTTCTGTAATCAAATTTTGACTCAATTTTACAAGTGAGTTCAGTTTCTGCAGTGAAAGTAGCCCAGTTATTGGCCTCTCTGTTGAATGTCAGTGCTTCCACAGCAAGAGAGGCTGAATAAGATGCATGAGATGTTTCTGAGGCCCTGGGATAACAGCCAACTATAGTAATGTCAAATGAAACAGCCAATGATTTACATTCATTTGCTAGGTTGTGATCTGTGCTGGTTTGGTTTGCCAGTGGCTGCACTTAGCCTCCATTCAGCTTCCCCCTGCAAGATGGCAGCCTCCAACAAGGAGAGGAGTAGAGAGTGAGCAGCCACAAACAGTGACTTCTTCGGTTAGCTGTCACATTTGCCATGACTTAAACCAGGGCACATGACTGTCCTTAGCAGCATCTTCAGGTTCCCTAAACTGTTTCTTTTACATCAAGTGTAATTGTGTGATGACAAAGTAATGCACGTTTGCAAAGTTACCTTCTGTTAACTGATAATGTCAGAGACTGTGACAACCCCCAGTCTGTTACAGTACAGAGGAAAATGGCTAAATTCAAGCTGTCTTCAGTACAAGTTAGGTCCTTCGCTTGTAAAACATTCAGTCTGCTACTGGGTAACTTTTGTGTTAAGTGTCTTTAAAGATGTTAGTCTAGTTTGAACAATCCTGTGTTATTCCTTCAAAGTTCTGATGACAGAAGTAGCAGTTCTCAGTCTGTTGGTGCCTATTTTTGGCTCTTGGTTGTCCAGGCATAGCAACCCTGTGTGCTAAATGGTGAATGCTTTCACTGGGATATCCCAGATTAAACCTACAAGGACAAATGACTAAAGGTGCAAAGAAACAATCACAAGATTTGTGAGGCATTGGCTGTGTCTTTTTATTTGTTGCAGTCCTCTCCTCTTTCAGCCTATCCCTTCAAGACCTGTGCCGTTGTTGGAAATGGGGGCATTCTGAAAAATTCCAGCTGTGGAGCTGAAATTGATCGTTCTGACTTTGTGTTTAGGTAAGAGCTGCTTTTTCTTACTGGTGTGTCCAGTGTTTCTGAAAACTTGGTAGGCTTGGAAACATGCCAGTGCCAGTCTGTAGCAAGATCTTGCCCATTCCTTGTTGCTGCCTCCCTAAGGATACTCCTTAGGCTGTGTAGATTTCACAACACTGCTTCTTAAGTAAAGAGAGGGCTGTAGGGATACATGTATGATCTATGATTGCAGAGATGTTTATTTTTAATCAAGGTAAGAGAATAAAGAAAACCCTGAGAGTGAAATAAGACTGGCATTAAATGTCACATGTATACTTTCACGTTTGGTTTAACAAAGGCTTTACAAACCCTTTGTTAAACACCACCCTTATGTTGGCTCACTAATACAGTTATTTAACTGCCCCAATATTTGTCTCACCTTCTGTTGGTGAGTAGTAATCTAATTGAAGTAGGTTTTTTTGCCTCCCTCTATAGAGTGGGGAGAAAACCAGGCACTCTTAAAGGGTAGTTTGGTGCACTCTCATAATGTGTGACTCGCACTTTGTAGTTCAGGCAAAGGAACAGAGTAACAGCATTCAGGTTCTCTCAGTGCTGTCGTCACTCAGTCTGCTGGATTTTGTTCCCTTTCCTACTTTTGACTAATATTTGGGCTTTTAAAATTAAAAACAAAACAAACCAAAACCAAACCAAAGCAAAGCATAAAAAACCTCCCAACCTTTCCAGTTTGTAACTGTCTTCATAAAAATGGGAAATCGGTATAGTAAGATGCTAAACTCACCGACTGGGTTGAAAACAATGCTTTCTGTACCTTTTATGGAAACCACTGTTTCTGCAATTGGGCAAGTTATTCCATTGTTGTCGTAGAAGACGTAATAGAAGACTTCCAGAAGAAATGCATTGTTTAGGCAAGAGGAGCAATTATACCTTAGCACCTAACATAGGGCATTCATAGACTGGTGCCTTCTGGGATTTTAGCTTTGCTTCTGATTTGTGAGATGCTTTGTGAAAATGAGCTCCCTGTGCCCTATTTTAACCATCTGTACAGTAGATTAAATATTTTTACTGGAAGTGCTGTAAGCCTTATTTAATATTTGTAAAGTGCTTGGAGATCTCTGGGAGCTGACGTGGAAGTGTCATTGTGCAAGAGAGGAATTTGCAAATATTAACCCCACAGCATTTCTGGTGTGCATCTGTTAAAGTGAATGTTTCTCAATTTCAGGTGTAACCTCCCTCCGACCGTGGGAAGCATTAGCAAAGATGTTGGCAATAAAACAAACCTTGTGACTGTTAATCCGAGTATCATAGCTCAGAAGTAAGTGCTGCTGCAAATCTGTTTTGGTGCAATATTGTATAATTGTTTGACATCATTTAGATTTTGTTGGAAATCTATTGGGATACCAGCATAGAGAGCAGTGCATGCAGATTGCTTCATTAAGCTTTGGTTTCCATGTAAAAATATGTACCAGTGTAAATGGAAATCTGTTAAACCTGGCCTTTTATGGAGCAGGAAGGAGTCAGCAATGCCCACGTTAGCAAATGGCTTGGTTAGCACCAATCCACAATTTATGACAGAGTAAAACTGATGATTGCAAGCCCAAGTCTCTTCTTTTTCCCCCGTGACCCTTATGGCCCCCAGCATAGGAAAGGAATTGTAATCATAAATCAGGAAAGCTTGGAAATGTGCATCTGACTCTGTCGGCAGGACTGTGTAAGCACATGTTAGAAGCTGTTCTGATGGCTATTTCCTGAACGGAGGCCCAATTTCTGTAATCCGTTTTCTCAATCCGTGTAAAAGCTGCTCATACACTTCTTTTTCTCAGCAAAGTTCTTCTTTCTTTGCACCTTCTTGATGAAAAGAAAATCTAATAAGGGCAGACTGAGTAATCTGACATCTTCAGGAGGCTGGAACTGCAGCTTATCTATGAAAAGGACTGCTGTGTCATGTTATTTACTGCTTACTGATCTTACTGTACCTTATTGTCTGTCATAGCTGTATTTGTCAAATACACAACATCAGAGCTTTTTATTTTTTCCTTTAAATGAAGAAAGAGAAATTATAGTGAGCATAAAAATGGCTAACAAGCATTTGGTATTGATTCAAGGATAGAACGTGATTTTTGCAGTCAGTACTAACTACCTTAATGCTTACCCAGGCCTTTTTGACTTAAACGAAGGTGAGTTATTGCTTTCCCAAAACCAGATTTAGCTTATTGATGTTAGAAGGGCTGCACAACAGTATGAGGCAGGAAAACTTTGTCCAGTGACTCAGCATCATTGGTGGCTACTGACCTGGTGCATGATTTGTCTGGGATTGATCAATGTGTTCTGCCACAGCTGCACTCATTTTTTAACCCAGTGCAGTCACATCAGGGTTCATAGCTGATGTGAAAGCCACTGAAGGAAACAGGAGCTAAATCTGTGTGAGGATGAAATGAGATTGAGAGGACTTTAAGATTTAAAAAGCTAAAAAACAATTGAATACTCAAAGAACAGGCCTTTGAAAGAAGAGCAGGAAGCAACTTGGCACCATTTAGCAGAACTAAGGTTTTTTTCTTGTCTCAGAAGACCTACTCTGACTTTATTCACTCTAATTTCTAATTCTGTGTTTGGGTACTGGGTTAGTCTGCTGTTACGGTTAATCAGCTTTTGAACTGTGCCTGTCAGGATGTACAATGTAGGTGAACCCTCTTGGGGGAGAGAAGCACAGTTCTTATTTGTCCAAATGGAGCTGGGCTACGCTGCACCTCACAGGGGCAGAGCTGAAAAAGAAAACAAGACAAAGTTGAGTTTTTCAGGTCTCTAGCTATGGAAGAACAGATCTGAATTGTGTCCTGAAGGCTCTCTATGTACTTTACACTGAGTTGAAATAGAGAAGATTCTCGTAGTAAAGGCCAGAAGTTCACCCTTCAGCCATTCTTCCTAGACACATGCTTAGGTGTTTCTTGCTTATTTTTGGCTGTATGGCTGTTGCATGCACAGGGGGCTGGGCTCAACAGGAGGGCCTGAGTTGTCTTCAGTTTGCTTCAGAATCTGATGGTAATGTGTCTTTGTTTAAGCCCAGCCAGTAACTCAGAACCAAGTAGCCCACTTGATCACTCTCCCCCTTTCCTCCCTTCCACCCACCCGCCACCCCCCCCAGCTCCCGGAGGGATGGGGAGGAGAATCAAAAGAATGTAACTCCCACAGGTTGAGATAAGAACAGCCCAGTAACTAAGGTACGACACAAACCACTGCTGCTGCCACCAGTAANGCCCACTTGATCACTCTCCCCCTTTCCTCCCTTCCACCCACCCGCCACCCCCCCCAGCTCCCGGAGGGATGGGGAGGAGAATCAAAAGAATGTAACTCCCACAGGTTGAGATAAGCACAGCCCAGTAACTAAGGTATGACACAAACCACTGCTGCTACCACCAGTAATAATAATGATAAGGGAAATAGCAAGGGAAGAGAATACAACCACTCACCATTCACTGACCGGTACCCAGCCTGACCCAAGCAGTGTTCTAACCATTCCAGGTAACTGCTCCCAGTTTATATAGTGGGAAGGCATGACATACTGTGGTATGGAATACCTCTTTGACTAGTTTGGGTCAGGTGTCCTGTCTCTGCTTCCTCCGGGCTTCCCCTCCTCCCTGGCAGAGCATGAGACTCAGAAAGTCCTTGCTCAGACTAAACATTACTGAGCAGTAACTAAAACCATCGGTGTTATCTGCGCTGTTCCGAGGCTGAAAGTCAAAAACACAGCACTGCACCAGCTACTGAGACTGAGAAAAACGACTGCTACTGCTGAACCCCGGACATCATGGCACTTTTTGGGGAAGCAGAGCCGTAAGTTTAAACCCCGTCAGCCTGAGGAGTATCACTCCTTGCAGCAGTTCAGTTGTTCAAGAGGTAACTGCCAAGTCTTCTGTGAGGGTTTTGAATGGAAATGATGGTAGCTGCTGTCCCTTGTCTTGAAGTGCTCCGTAGAGAGAGGGTTTGAACCTACGCAGGTTGTGAAGAGAAATTAAACCAATTTTTCCAGCTTCTGTTGAAGCCATTTGTGAAAAGTGGGCTCTTGTAGTCCTTAAAAGGAGAACGTGCATGTCTCACATAGATAGACAGCTACCTACAAAAGAGGACTCAGTGCTTTGAATCCTAAAGGGGATTCAAGTGCCATATAGTCACATGATTCAGACAATTCAGATCTATAGTGGAAACTAGGTGAGTGACCCCCTTGTGTCTTGTATCACTTCTTGGGTATCTCTAGAGGTTTAATATTCAATGTTTGGGAGCATGGGAATTAGTTGTGAGAACTAAAGTCTCCTTGCTGGTTGTTGGAAACTGAAGCATACGAGAATAAATCCTCTTCATTTGTGAAGTTAGATCTCTTAACTCCATCTGTTCCCTTTGTAGTCAAAGGAGATAAATAGATATGCTTATATTTTCAGCTATTTTAAAAGTATATCAAAACCAGTTAAGACTCTGTGAAACTTGAGCAGACACTACTCTTTAACACTCCAAGACTGCTCATATGCAGTCCAAAAAGGATTTCCAAAAATGCATTTCCAAAAGGGTCTGACACCCAGCTTTTGAAGAGAGGTTATTATATACCTCTTGATGTAAGAAACACATTTCACAAGCACATGCAGTACATATCATACTGTGCATAGTATAAAAATACATAGTGCACGTATTTTAAACACAGGAAATAAAAATTCTGTGGTTTTTTCCCCATTCTTCTTTGAAATTTCTTGAATTGATTAATTCTGTAAACAGGTCCTGGTCTTACTAGCAGTGAGTTTGATCTGCTTCACTAACTCCGATGTTGCCAGTTCATTCCTATGGAATGTGTTCTTATCATAAAATAAAGATTGTTTTTCATAACTGCACATATGACAACATACAACAGGTTGGTATAAATTGACTATATAGACAGGCTGAACTGGTGCAGCAGAGTCCATAACTCTGCTCATATATGCAACTATTCCAACATTCCATTCAGTCTTTTCCTGAAATGTTGTACTTTGCAGATACAACAAACTAAATGAAAAGAAGGCTGAATTTCTGGAGAACATTGCGGTCTATGGAGATGCTTTGCTTTTATTGCCAGCGTTTTCCTTCAGAAGCAACACAGCCACTTCCTTTAAAGTATATCACACTCTGCAAGAGTTCAAAGCAACCCAAAGGGCAATATTTTTTCACCCCAGTTACCTGAAAAGTCTTGCCCAGTTCTGGAGAACTAAGGGTGTGAAAGCCTACCGGTTGTCATCTGGTTTTATGATCACTAGTGCTGCTCTTGAGCTCTGTGAGAATGTGAAGCTCTATGGTTTCTGGCCTTTCTCAAAATCCATGGAGAAGATGCCAATCAGCCACCACTATTATGACAACCAGCTGCCTAAACCAGGTTTTCATGCAATGCCCAAAGAGTACAACCAGATTCTTCAGCTTCATGGTAAAGGTGTTCTGAAGTTGCAGTTTGGTAAATGTGAATCAGACTAAAAAGGTAGGTCACATTCTTACCACGTAAAATGTCTTTATTTAAATAATGTGTCAAGGGAAAACTTGTTTTGTGAACTGTGGGTCTGTTCTTCCTTAGGAAGACATTTCTACCTTGCACTCAATGAAAGTTGGTTTCTTAAGTAAGTGAAAGGTCTAGAGTTTTCTGAATAAATATACTACAGAGTAATGTTTTCTAGTTGTAAACTTTAGGTAGGGAGCATGGTAAATACACGTTGCCACCATAATTCACAGTCATTTGGTACTGTTTCCTTATCTCAGATATGTGTCTCTAGTAACCTGTATCTGGTTTGGGATCAGTTCCCATGAATCAGCCTCCTTTGTGAATTGCTGTATTAAAGGCAATCGCATAACATAACATACAAGAGAAGACCTGTTATCCTGGCACAGCCTTTCCAGACATATACAGAGGCCAGAGTAAGGATTAAGATTGCCCATGAAGGAGTACCATGCATATGCCTACCCTTGTTCCCTCTTGTTAGGTAAAGATAAGTTTAGAGCAGTGTGCTCTCACAGCCCTGGATGCAGCACAGCTTGTGGATAGCCGTGAGGAAGCTGCCATACACTACAGCAGATCTTGCTGAGGATTTTACCTTAAGGCAGCTCAGAATGTGGAAGGTACAAATATAGGAAGAAGTGTCATTCCTTTTCTTCTGTTCTTTCTAACTGCCTCATCCCCCTTGGANATAGCCGTGAGGAAGCTGCCATACACTACAGCAGATCTTGCTGAGGATTTTACCTTAAGGCAGCTCAGAATGTGGAAGGTACAAATACAGGAAGAAGTGTCATTCCCTTTCTTCTTTCTAACTGCCTCATCCCCCTTGGATCACCATGTATTGCCTCAGAGAAAGGCAGCCCAGAGTCTGGACTCTGACCTTAAACCAGTTTACTGTGTACAGATTATAGATTACTTTGAAAAAACTTGTCATCATGTTTTCAATCTTGATTTGCCAGTTCACAGAATAAGATCAATTTGTATAAATACTTCCATCTTTTAAGGTAACTCAAATTCCAGCTCACAATGCTGTTGTCAGATGTGCCTTTTACAGACCTGTATATTTCCCAGGGGATTCAAATTAGTGTAACAGTAAGTGTAATATGTGGTAGAACTACCATTGTATACAATATGCTTTAACTGGACTGATGTAATCTCACAGATCTATTACTCAAGTAAATGAAAATAGCATCAACTTGTTCAAGCCAGAAATTTGAAGTTCAAAAGCTTTTCTTCTGGCTATGTGAAATGTATTTGAAAGTCTCCTTTGATGGTATTTAGAAAATGTGCTATCAAAGATACAGTCACACTTGTTTCATTGTCAGAGACTGCTTAGTTTTAAACTAGCGGATTGCTAGTACCAAGAAGGCACAGTTTTATTTAATTCAGTTTTATTTGAAGAATAAAGTGCTTTCATACATTATTAGAATGACATAAAATGTGTAAGAAGAGACCTTAGAAGCAATCTAGAGAATCCGCTCTCCTAGTCTGTGACAGGAGATTACCTAGGAGGAGGTGTATGTGTATGCAGTTTCACATGGCTAAGGTACGCTTTTTCACTTGCAATAAGTTGCAGCATACTGGAAAGGTTAAGAAATACATAATGCATTTTTTCCTAGTGGCTAAGCTGTTTATACCCAGCAGTTCCCATTGTATTTATTCTTCCTGTAATATAAATGGCTGGAGACATACCATGCAATTTTAATTGTAGTAACTACACCAGCTACGAAAATGAAAGACAGCTCCTTAGGAATATTTAATCTAGGGAGAAGCAGATAGCAGCCACAAAAACGTTTAAGCATCTGTATGGGTTATTTAAATGTTGTCCATGCTTGACAGACTGAAAATCCCTTCTGTTGCCAAATTTGTGAAAGAAAAAACCACCAGAAGGGTAAGATATGCTCCCCTAATTTACATTTATACAAAGAAAAGTGAGTCCTTTAAAGCCAAAGGAATTAAATGCTTTCAGTGTGAGCTACCATTCTGCTACTATTATCAGCTATTAGAGATAATTGAAATTGTATAATGAGTATATTTTACTGAAGATGACCTTTTCTAAAAATTGAACCATCTCCTTTCTGTTTTCAATTTCCCTTTTATGTTCTTCCCTCTGCTTTGTGCTCTTCCCTGTTAGTGGGTAGCTGAAGAAGATTCCTTACACCACTGGGTGCCCACAGAAGTCTCAGGCAGACTCATTAGTGGAACATGAAAGTTTGGTGCTATAAATAAAAAGTGAAGGAAGCTGCTTTGCTGCAAGTACCTATATTACAAGCAAGTAGCAGGTTCTGGAGGGGGAGCGTAACTGCATCCCAGTGAATCATTTTGGTAGTAGTGTTCCTAAGCACCATCTTTGCCAGTGTAAAGGTAAACTTTTGGATGAGAGTCCAGTAGAGATGGTGCTGAAAAACATGGGAACTCCATTTGCCTTCATATCAGCTCCTGCCCCTCTACAGTTACGCTCAACAGACGTGTACATATCTCGTCTGCTAAAGTGAATGCATACCTATCACAGATGGTAAAATGGAAAGTGAGACATCAGCAGAATCTTAAAATGTAATTAAAATAATGATCTTTATTATTTTTTATTACATTACCAAATCAGTTTTGCTATGGCCCTGCAGCTGAAGGAAGTCTTGTTTGCGCGTTGGTTTAACCTGATAAGCCTGAAGGGCATGTCATTAGCTTCGAGTAAGCATACATTCAAGGAGGGGAAATGGCTTGATTTATATTTAAAAATAGACAGAAAAATCTGATTACACAAATTGCCAGATGATAAATTAATCCAACGGGCAAAAATCCGATTGCCCAGAGGCCAGGTTAAAATGCAGGTTTTGTCTGACCAAGAATCCATCAAGTTTTCTGTTTGCTAGAAAGGAAGATGCATCCCTGGCAGTATTTTAAGGCCAGGTTGGACGAAGCCTTGGGTGACATGGTTTAGTGTGGGGTGTCCCTGCTTGTGGCAGGGGGGTTGGAACTGGATGATCTTAAGGTCCTTTCCAACCCTAACTATTCTATGAGTCTATGCGTTGCTTTGACATACAGCACAGTAACATTAAGCAGTTGCTCAAAGAAGTCAGTCAACAGAGAAAAAAAAATGGAAAGGAAGAATGAAACTGAGATTGGGAGAGAGAATCATCCGAGCAGAAGGACTGAAGGAGGAGAGGCTGAGCAGAGGTGTACTGGTGGTTAAGGAGTGAGAACTGATCAACGTTCAACTGAGTGCAAGTGTGTGTCTTACCTGGAAAGTAGAAATTGGGTCTGGGCTTTTTAATTCCAACCAGATGATTAAAAGACATCTATTTCAGAGAGAGCAACAGTGAAGCCCTCCACTCAAGCTGGAGTTAGCATGGCAGCATCGTGTAAATCAGGGCGCTTCCTGCTTAATTCCTCAGGAATTAACATCAAAGAGAATCATTTTGTTCCAAACTCTATCAGCGTGTTATCTTTTTTAATTTTGAAAGTTGCTGCAATCCAAAGAAGTGATAAATACTGTTAGAAATAACCCATTTATAAATATAATGGTTATAAATAACCCATCTATATAACAGTAGGATGCCAACATGAGCTTAAGTTCTGGTGAAATTCTTTCATGCTTCTGGTGCCTCAGTGTAGCTAGAGAAATGTGAACTGCCCCACAGCTAATTTTTAATCACCTTGGGAAAAATGATACCACATCTTAAAAATAAGGACACCTCCGGGTTCCTGTCAGGCAGCCAGATTTCAGCCTGTCCTTGACTTGGGCAGATATTTTCCAGCAGGAAGTTATTAGATGTTTACCACGTTAAAGGAAAGGTCTTCTGCTTTAGTGCCCATGCAGTGTAGCTTTTAAGCATGTACTTTTGCCACTAATTTTAAGTGTGAAGAATGATGTCAATAATGCAACAAGTTGTGTGTGGCTTAGTTACAGTCCACCAGAACAGAAAAATACAGGTTAAAGCGAATTTGAATTTATATTTCTTTTCAAATCAAATAAAAAAGTCTTTAGAGATCTAGAAGGGTTTGGTTTGGGTTTGGTTTCTACAGCAGAACTAGCCTATTGAAGAAATGGAATAATTTCAATCACTAGCTATTTCAAAATAAGGTTAAGGTAATGAATTTAGAACATATCCATAGATTAGCAGTGGATGCGTCTCATGAAGATACTGGTTAGACCCAGCCTTGGTTATCTTAGGAAGGCTGAAGGGGTAAGTGTGACTAGGGGGTGTTCTAATGAAGGAGTCCTCCTTTAGAAAGAGCAGACACTAAAGTTAAATCGGGCACCAGCAGTCCAGCTTACCCAGGAGAATTTTGTGAGTCTGTGGTGCTGTATAATGTCACAGACTCCCAGTCTAAAATCAGGATGAAAAAGCAGATGCAGAAGGTGAAAGGCACACAGAGAAGACTAAGCTCTTAGCTTATTTTGAATATAATAAGCTATTTTGCTGGTGTACAAGAAATAACATATTTTACTGTTTTAATTCCAGGGTGATGATCCTAAGGAGACAATTTGTGTGTATCTCAGCAATTCAGTGTTGGATTTCAGCTGATGTGGTTTTGTGAGCATTAAGCTGCATTATTACAATAGAGAAACATTTTACACATGGGGAGAAAAGAGAACGATTTTTTTTTCACACAGTGACTGCTACATTTCTGAATTTCAAGTAATCATTTTTTTTAAATATAAAATAACGTTTATTTGGGAAATTCTGAAACTCCTGCCTATTGATCTAGCTGCAGCAAAGCACAACCTCAGGATGATGGCAATATGTGACCTTCAAGATGTTCTGCTTAAAGGATCATTAAAGTATTTTGACATGAGGTCTCTGGTTTTGTTCGTATCATGTAATACAGGCATTAGTCTCTGTATGGTAGCTGCATGAGTTGGCAGTGGAAATTTTCAATTAAGAACTTGATCCTATAAACCCTAGCATTTGTCTGCATGAGAAAGGTGATGGGAAGAGCTACAGTGGAGTCATTAATTCTGAGCCATGTCATTCTTAGTTTGTTCCAGGGTGCAGAGATCCAAAAATCACCCGGGTTGAAGATAGTCAAGTTGTTTATGGATTTTCATTTTGTGGGAAATAGATAATGCTGTGGCTTTAAGGGGATCACTCATATGAGTGATGTTAATCTTGTGAACAAGCGTTTGAAGGACCAGAGCTCTATAATTGCTCTTAAATCCATCTTCTTGCTTGTGTTTCTATCTAAGGTCCAGTTCAGCTGCAAATGAGAACAGTGAACTAGGTTCCATGCTGCAATCCCTGGAGTCTTGGTAGGACATGACTTTGCACACATTCCTGCAATCCCAGCTCTCTATCTCGGCTGACATATGAGATGGACCATTCATTAGAAAAATGATAGGTACCAAACCTATCATTTCTTCTATTGCTTTTTCACCAACCATAGCTCGGACCAATATGTGACTACAGATAAGGAAACTGCATTAAGTATTATTAGAAGAATGTTGCTTTTACAGTTGACCCCAAGCTCTTCTTCTATACCAGAACATATGAGAACAGACTCTACAGTCCCTGAATTTAAAACCCATGCAGTCCTTGTGCTTTAAGTTTCCAGATGGTCCAAGTATACCCAGGGAGCAACATCCTGTGACTAGAGAAAGTGAAATATCAGCCCAGTGGAAAGAATCACATTTAACGTTTACAGGAGCTGCCATGAGCAGTTGTTGCCCTAGCTGTGGCTGCTTGTATGTTATTGCTGATATGTTTTTCCTGCAGAAAAAAAACCCAACCCAAGCAACCAAACAAAAAATTGTGATAAGAGCTACTGTAACCTCAGTTTCAGTACCTTTTCTGAGAGTCTTTTGGAAGATCAGTTCAAATATAGAGTCCTTCTCCTTTTTTACAGATACTGTCAGCTATTTTGTGTACTAAAACTCATTTTGCTACTGTAGCATTAATTCCCCAATCAACTGTTTTAAAGAGCATTGAATATTCCACTCATTGAGGATTATATCTGCAAAACAAAAATCCTACTTAAATGAATCAGACCTTATAAAATAAGGTTAAAAAATGTTATAAACTGATATTCCATAAGAGCGTTTCTATGTTGTAATATTTGCAAGCTTAACTTGCAGCAGTTTTATAACATAAATAATCCTGACAGTTTTAGAATCAGTCAGTATGGGTGCTGGTCTCTTAGTTGAGACACATTCAGCAGCATGATTCATTTCCAAGGTAATGATATCAGAATCCAATACTACTCCTACCCAAGGAGTAGTGTCCATAGTTCCTGGCTGCAAACACCAGCAATGAGGTAAATTTTTTAAAATAAGGTTTTTAAAAAGTAGATGGTGCCTTGGGGCATTGAATGACACTGCTAATACATGAGTGGACCTCTGAATATCAGTAGGGCTCTTAAGGGAAACAAAGTCGATGAGTACATCTGTGTTACCAGCTGGTGACTGAAAGAGGCAAGCACAAGGGTTTGATTTACTGTTATCTGTTATGGTTCCAGCACCACATGTCCACATTTTATCTTCACCAGCAGTGAAATTTGTGCCAGTTTCTGGCCATAGGCATCTGCTGCCCATGTGCAGAGAGCTGGCTGCTGCAAGACCCTGCATCCATGTTGTGAGTGATTAGGGGTGATTGCCTACTGCAAGTCTTAGTTGTAGATCAAAAATAGATGTGCTTCCAGAAGAGCTCCTCCTATACCAGAGGATACCTATCACTCACATAGGCTATCCCAGACTGTTTGATAGCTGGAAGCTGTGCAATGTGACATGGTTGTTCTTTGGGTGATGCAAACAGGTTGAGGAGAGCCGCATCCTATTTTATCCAGAGAGACAAAGATGCACCTCTGTCTAGGCAAGGACTGTGACTTGTTCCAGTCTAGCACAGTGCAATGAGATGGCTGTGTAGAAGCTACATGGTTTTATTTGGAAAAATTCAGGCATCTTTTAGAGACTGAGGATCCTTCATTGTATCCAGAACAATAGCCAACGCTGTGTGTGCACATAGAGATGATGCAAAGGCTATCATTCGTTGCTCAGATTAAATTCGATGAGCTACTCAGTGACTGAAGTGGCAAAACCTGTTTGTGTGTAAGCAGAAGACGAAGAGAGAAGAAAATGAAATGTATTTGCAGTGGAGAAGCAACTTCTTTCAGTAGCATTTGTTAGTTAGTTTTGAGTGTATTCCATTATCTCAGTGCATAAATGTATATGGCATACCATGACACATCTTGAACTCATTGTGTGACTGGACCATTTCTGTGCAGCCATGTTATTTGGAACATACATGTACTAGTTACTGGAAAGATTATTGGAATACATTTTAAAAGAGTTTTAGCTAAAGGAGAAAACTATTTTAGTTTCTTTAACAAAAAGAGGTCTTAACTGAAGGAGTGTGATGTAGCACAAGAGACGCAAAAGAGAGCAAATGGAAATNGTACTAGTTACTGGAAAGATTATTGGAATACATTTTAAAAGAGGTTTAGCTAAAGGAGAAAACTATTCTAGTTTCTTTAACAAAAAGAGGTCTTAACTGAAGGAGTGTGATGTAGCACACGCAAAAGAGAGCAAATGGGAATGGAAATGTCTGTAGCATGGATAGACACTATGACTTTTTAGCGCTATTTAAACTTGTCATTGACCTGAAGACCTGAATCTCTGTGCTCTCAGAGCTCTCAGTGATTTGTGTGGTGCACAGGGCTAACAAGAAGTGCATGGAGGAGTTGCTAACATTTCCTACCCTTTCCCACAAATACCCTTAACTCCTTGTAAAATTAAAATATTCTCTATTAGACTTTAAGAACCTGTTTCTAATGTAGCTTTCTTGGGCCTTGCTCTAGACATGAAGTTCCAGTTAGATGCTAGTTGCATCCAGTTCGCTCCACAGCAGTGCAGACCTTGTACTGGGCTTTATTACAGCTATTGCTGCTGTGTGTGCTTGGTGGCTAGGTCATGATAATTTGTGCACAGACCAGGCACCCTAATAGTGGTGTTTCTGTGTGGCAGGTTATAGTGAGGTTGATCAAGACTTGGTGAAGTACACTCACTGTGGGAAAGGTTGTTTTTCCAGGCAGCCAATCAAATCCTTTATTTCACATCTATGATTTCACATTGATTTTACATCTGTGCCAAGTTAATGATGAGTAAGTGGAACTTAGTGGGAGTGTTTATGACACTTGCAAGACTTAGCCAAGTGCAGCTTTCATGAAGGATTCATGACCAAAGGTTAGGAAGGGCCTTTCAATTCCCTCTGCTTCACATGAGGAATAATAATTTTAGGGTTTGTGGGCCTCTGATCTGTCACATGCTGTGCAAAGAATATTGAGATTAAATAGTTTTCTAAAGATAGAAACACTGACAACATGCTAATAGTTCCAGTGTACCTTTGCAGAGGCTGACAGTGTCCTTGCACATGACTACTTTACAGCATCGTTAGATTAAAACCTGCTTGGCTGCTTGTATTCATTTTTCTCCTCTGAATCTTTAATGTTATATCTTCCTTTAGGACCTAGTGATGCCTCAAGCTGGTTATTTCTCTTCCCTCCATAGGGCGTTGTGTAGTCCTGTTTAGTGTCTGTTAGGGAGTTTGTATGGCTATGAATCAACTGCTGCTATGCTTGCAGCATAGTAAAGCATACTTTAAATGATTTCGGTTTACAGCTCAAGGAAGGCACAGCATGGTAAGGCATTCACATTGCATAACTGGAGGTGCTAAACTTGAGCTGTAGCTCCACAGTGGCTTTAGCTGTAATCACAGCTCACAGTCCAGTCCTCATTCTTGCGCTGCACCACTTCCTTCATGCCATCTTTGGCTCCTGTCTGATCCTGCACTGAGCTGTTTTGGCACACTGAGCTGGAAAAAAACTGACATGGCGAAAAATTGGTTCATGCCAGCAGAGCCAGGGGAATTTCAGAGTCAAAGCCAAGGAAGGACGTGGTGACACCATGCAGGTGGGACTGTACGGACATATTTAGGGGTCATTTGTTATCTGACAGCTCTTGGATAGGCCCAGTGGTCCCCTGAAACCTTGGTCAAGTCCAAGTGGTTTCATCTCTGGGGAGAGAAGGGCTCCTGCAAGGGGAAATCACATCATGATGGCTGCTCTGGTGGGCAGGAGCCCGTCTCTCTCTGTGGTGACAAAAACCGGTTAGGAACTCTTTATGTACCTACACTGTTGATGATTGCTCCCTCTTCTCTCTTTCCCATTACAGTTATTTTAACAAGCTGTTCACCACCAGCAGGTTCAGGAATCATAACTGTAAAAAAAACCCTTTTGTCTGTAAATATTGTTTCTCAGTCCACTAACAGTACACGTGCATGCACCTGCTCATTATTCAGCATGCCTATGCTTTCAGTCTGCTAATCCCAGCCTGTCCAACAGCACCTGCAGAGGACAGAGCCGTGCAAGGTCTGGTGATTCTGAGACCAGTTAATCTCACTTGGGATTCTCTTTTCCTTTGTACAGTAGTGAGACTTCTGACATACTGCCATGCTTGAGTAAGGGTGAAATTCTCTGTACTAATGTGATGCAGGAAAATAAACTGAATTATCTACGTGGCCTTGCACCTTCTGTGGGCTCCATAAATTATGGGTAAAATATTCCTGTTGTTATGTATTATTTGATTTTATCCAGTGCAGGTATCTGGATTGGTTAAGTAGTCTGGGTTAATTGCTCACATAGACCTTAAGCCTGCACAGACTATGGTGAAGCTACAGCCTGATTTGTCAGTCTAGGTTTAAAAACCCTAGGATTTGACCTGGAGATCTTTCTCTGTCCTGTCATTCACTCTCGTGACTAATCTGTGGAGTGAGATCCTGAACATCCATGCAGTAGCCTCTCCAGAGACTCTCAGGTCCACAAAGCACACATCCACTTTTATATATATGTGTGTATATATATATATATATGTGAGTCTCTGAGAGTTCAAGCCCAAAGAATATTCTGGCAAGTGCTTTACTCTGAAAGAGCCTTATTTCAGACAGCTGATAGCACACTCTGGAGCGGCAGACTTTGTATACAAGAAGTTGTTAGTTAATATATATATATTCATGGCTAGGTAATCTTTCATCTTGTGGTACTTCAGCAGCCGATCTCTTTCATCTTGTGGTCTGCTAGCCAAGAACAGTGACAAAGGGGTATGTATTTACACATACAAAGCCTGGCCCTCTTGATTTTGAATTCAGTCATTTTAGGCAGGAACATCATCCTTCTCTGAGTTTCTGGACAGACGAGTTTCAAAGGCTGCTGATCTCTCAGGGTGCTATGGAAAAATCATTTAGGCCTTTCAGCTACAGCACAAATGACTGGGCAGATTTATATCTGTTAAGCTTTGTTCCAGATTTTCATAAAGTATTTCTTAATTGGCTCTAAATTATCATACTGGTCTAGCAGAGCATGAAACAATCTGCAGTGTGCCACTAAACAAAGGAACTATTGCAGTTACTTAGTGGTCTCCTTTCATAAAGTAGCATTTCAGAATGCCTCCTATCCGGGGAACACTGGCTCACCAGGGGGATGACCCTGGGGCCAGCTGGGGTAGCAGCCTGTCAGTATACTGTCGGTGTCCAGCAAGTTCAAGCACTGTGACAAGAGCTTAACACAATGGGAGTACACCGGCTTGGGGTGCCCAAGGAGTAAGCTTCATATTGTGATGTGTAATTGGCTGAGCTCATGTTCCTCTGTGTGTCAGCAATAGCTGCCCTTTGGTGGTGGGTGTTGGCAAATACTGGCTTAAGGATGAAAACAGCCTAGCTGTTAAATACAAGAAGGAGTGACATCCTCATGTCACCAGGTAAACAGTCACATCTGTGTTTTGCTAAATCCTGGCAGAGCTTCAGCAATACATCGGTGTTTGTTGCTGCACCTAGTACTGCTGTGCCCTGTCTTCTTTTTTATCCCTCTTTTCTCCAGCGAGGAAGAAAACTTAATTGCATAGTGGAAGTATTTAATGATACCACCATGAATTCATGGCATCATAGCAAGATGCCATTAGAATGAATCATGCTTGTGGTTGTGGCAGGATAGCCTAGTCTAAGACAATATTGCTGGTTTTAAATTCCTCACTATCCACTTTAGTCTCTGACAAGAGGAGATTCTTCACAGCAAGTCTATAACTCAACAGCCTGCTGGGCTTCTCAGCTCTTGGCTTGGCTGTAAGCTGAGTCCCTAAGGACACCTCCTGGGTGTATTTATTGGAAGTTCTTATGGTACAAACCCAGTCTTAAAGTCTCGTGAAACAGAAGTTTAGCAGATGCCATTTTGACATGTTTCATATGCACATTTTATATAGTAGCTTCATATATATTCTTTATGTTGATTTTTTTTTAAGATTCTAATTAAAATTATTTAAAATATTCATATTTTAAGCTACCAGAGTAAACTGTGGGGGAAGTTACATAATGGCACCTAAACAACCAATACAACCCAAAATCCTTTTTAAGGGTATCATCTGACTGATTTATTGATGGGTACTTTTGTATCAAATTTGTCATCTGTCAGAATATATCTAAAGTGTAATTTAGACGTTTGATTCTTAGGTGAACCTTTCTAAGTTGGGTCTGAAAGGCCACATCTGCTTCCGATTTACTTCCAGACCTGCAAGAGAGAAGGTGGGAGAATGGAGAGGTCCTACACAGGGCTAGTCCTAAAGGATGGCAAATGTATGGTTTTATTTCAAACTGTTCTGTGTGTCAGAAATGTATTTCCATGGAGTTTCCATGACAGCTTTTGCCCAGAGGTTTCATTGTCTCTTAAAATGCTTGCATTAATCTTGGTTCCATTCTTTTCAATGCAATTGTGGAAGCAGAGCTTATCCCCCCTTGGAGCTGGTATAATTGTGCTCCTCCACATGCGCCAGGCTCTGTGTGAAGCTGCTAGTGTAGTCTCTGCTACTGCTGTTCCCAAAAAGGTTCTCTCAGATTCTCTCAACGCTGAACTTATTTATGTTTTGAGATGTGAACTTGATATTGTCTGAGTAGAATGTGTGCAGTATAACATAGAAGCGTCTCTGCGCAGGATTTAGGAGGAGGCATGGAAAGCCCCTCAAGCGTGCGTGTGCTTTATTACAGAAAATCAAGATGAATTCGTATTGTTGAGTCATCTGTTACGGCTGATTTAATTTGTACTTTGTTTCATGTTTTAAGTGCCTAATGATTTTTTTGTCAAGGAGGCAATGGTTTCACTGTTACAACGCGTACTTAGAATTCTGCACTTGTTACCTGTTCTGTAATAGAATATTTTTGCAGTTTCTGTTTGGAAATAAAGACTTATTAGGCATAACTGTGATTTATTTTCTTCTTTTTTTTGAATTCCTGAGACTTAACAATCAGAAACATGGCTTCTGAGGCACAGCACCATAGAAAACGCATCAGTCTGATTCCTTTACAGCAGTGCTGGCAACTGACAGTAGAAATATGGACGGTTCCTTAAAATTGTGCAAGGAAAAAAGAAAGCTGTGCTTAAAACAGGTATGGGGGTGGTGTGCCTGTATAAATATGTATTGCTTAAACAATACTTCCACGTAATTGCAGTCTTTTCTGTTCCACACAGTTAACTGTCTTCTTTTGTTACTCCCAATGATTTCAAATGATTTTTGAATTATTTATTGAAGACAAATCAAGCAAGGAAAAGAAGCAAACAATAGAAATAGCTATCAAATTCAAAAACCATCTCTAAAAATAGCTGAATACTTTGAAAGCAGTGAAGAACTGAAAATAGTAAACCACTGATACAGAAGGTTTTCATACAAATACTGACCATGGGTACATGTCTGGTAGATGTGTATCTTGTAGACCTCTGGACATGATTTAGTGGATTATATGGATTTTTTCTTAGTATAGCATAGTTTTCTTAGTATATTCAGCAATACTTGTAGTGAACAGATTTCAAACAGATGAATTTCAGAGAAATTGCCCCTCAAAGTGTTTACTCTTGGCCAGAAGGCGGCCGTATAGCTTCTGTGCTGCTTACTGTGACTTCTCCAAATAGAACTTGACTGTCGCCTCCAATCAGGGCAAACAAGTACATGCAGCTGTTTTGCGCTGTGGACTATTATCCTTTAGGGCCCTCTAGGGACTGAACTGCAATTGCCAAATTTTATTACAGCCAGAACAGAGGATTAGAACTGAAAGGTTTTATTTGGCCTCACAGACAAACAAGTGGCTTCTGCTCAAAGATCTGCATCTTTGTGGCCTCCTGTCTTCCCATAGAGTATGAGTCTTTCATAGATGATCAAAACTAAGGATTTTCTCTTGTTTGTTGTGCTGGCAGCTGGAATTGCATATGAGTGATGCAGATGCAAATGTGTCCTCATAATCAGAGCAGTTTCTAAAGCAGAAGTGTGATATCTGCTGTGGAAAGGAAGTGTCTTTGAATAAGATCAGCATCTCAAATATTTAGCTAATAAACAGCTGAATGTTGAA
This sequence comes from Agapornis roseicollis, assembly GCA_002631895.1. NCBI lineage: Eukaryota > Metazoa > Chordata > Aves > Psittaciformes > Psittacidae > Agapornis > Agapornis roseicollis. Next base: position 5,291 of record NDXB01001732.1, on the reverse strand, counting down.
GGAACAGCACTGGCTGGTGATTAGGGCTGCTTAGTCCAGATACAGAGTAAGTGAGTGCTGCTCCAGACAAAGCACTGCCTTTTCCTCATCCCCTGCTTGGAAAGGAAGGATTCTAGGAAAAGCTGGCTAGACAAGAGGAGAGCAGAAGGGTTATGCATTGAGGTTATACTTTTCAAACAGCTGTAGTACCTGTGATTTCACTAAGCACAAACCTTTCTCCTCGGGGCAGAGCATCTCCCATGAAGATGGCACTCCTGCTATGGGAAACACATGGCCGCTGCTGTTAGAAGGGCTTAAGAAGGAATTTTACCAGGACCAACAAGATTGTCCAAGGCCAGGTTAGGTTGCCTCCTGCCTCAAAATGCTGTTAGGCAAAAAGTGTCATGTGAAGATCATACAACAGAAGGACACTGGGTTCATCCAGGAGAAAAGAATGGACAAAGCCTGGTCCACAGGATGACAGCCATGGCAGTGGGCAAGGGGAGCTGTGGTCATGGCCTCAGCCACATGGGCTGGGGAAGATCATCAGCTCTTTAAAAGGAGGGGGGAGAGAGACCGCCCCCTCCTCAAGGACCCCAGGGTGCCCATGTTCTGGTGTCTGGATGTGTCTGGCGCTTGAGATGCACGTCTCAGTTTTAGCTTGTCTCTTCCATCCTGTATCAAGCATCTGCTTCATCCTCACTCTGTGCCCAGAGCCAATTAATAGCGGAGTGGTGAAATCTCACGGCCCGTGCAGACTGATAGATGAAACCATCTGCTTAATGGAAACACCATAATGAAAGTATTAGCTTTTACATATATAAATGCAGATGAAACTCTTTTATCACGTTAGTGAGAAAAGAGAGAGCACAGCAAGGACTGAATTTAAGCTGCTGTCTGGTTTCTGCAGCACAGGGAAACAAAGCTAAATTGGTGGAGCAGCTCATGTGCTGCCACTGTCAATGGAGGCAGAAATGCTGGATGTGCTGGGAAAAGGATATAAATATTAGAAATTGAATAACTTTCATCTTCAAAATTGCTTTATTAGGTATTTTGAGAGACTTTTAGGGGGAAACCAATCTGATTGATTGAATTCTAAGTGCAGTGCTGCTTATGTAAATCCAAACCTGCAAGGGCATGACTTCTTTTTGTTCAACTTTTATTCTGCTCTGTGAGGACAATAATTGCTCTTGTATTATGTGTGGAGTTTTAACAGTGTAAAAACACCCAGTGACAGCCCTTCAGTTTGAACTGCCCCTGTAAAACAATCCTTTGCCTTCAACAATGTGCATTGTGCAAAGCCTGCCATGAACCCAGGAGCAGGCTGCAGTCCCATTTTCTCTGGCCAGGCGTAGTTCCTGGCTGCCACCAACTCCCACCAGACCCCCCAGCAGCTGGGTGCCTAGGACCCCCGCCAGGCAATTGGGAACCGTGGGTCTGAATCACCTATAGGAGAGGAAGGAGTTGAGCTCAGTGGTCTGCTGCCTTAGTAATGTCGTTGGCAGCAGAAGGAAATAGCCTGTAACTCATCTCACCAACCAGTCTCCAATTCAAGGTAGGGCGACTTGTATTATGAAGTAGCACAGGATGCTACTTCACAGTCAGGGTGACTACTTCACATATAAATTTCTCCATCATGAATACCTAAACTTACTAGGTCAATCCCATCAGTCTTGTCCTACCCTTTCTCTATCTACACTGAAAGTTTTTTAACAGTGTGTTAATCATAGAGCTCTGAACTCTATTGGCCCTATTCCCTCTGCTATAATATAGATAATAATTTCTAGAATGAAATCTCTTTTTCTGAATATATTTAGCATCTTTCAGAAGAGTCTAAAATAGAAACTCTGAGAACATTAACTTAGAGCACTTTTCAAGTTCATCTTACTTGCAGACCATTTAAGTGAAGTGACAACTGAGGTGTGACATGAAGTAATTATACTGATTGTGTTGTATGTGCTCCACAGGAGCTAAATGATTTGCTGAGGATATTAATTTCAAAAGCCAGACAGCAAAAGATCAGCTGAGATGCAAGATCACTGCAAAGTGACCTCGGACCAGGGGAAAAGCAAAAGAAGAGTTGGGGATGTGGCCCAGCACAGGAGATCAGTGCTGTGTAGTCTAGCAGGGACCTGAAGTAGATGCATTTTGGCACCAAAGGTGGTCTTCATGTAACTAAATGCAGATGTCATCACTGTAGTTCAAAGTCATCACTGTAAGTTCCCTTTCTGGTCTGTGGAGAGAAGTGGAGAATAATTAATCTGGCTTATTTTTGGTACCTACATTAGGATGTGATAAATGATGTCATAGATTCCCTAGATCATAGAGAGTGTGGGCTGAGTATCTGGGCTGTGGTGTCTGTAGTTCAGTGCTCCACCGTAAGGAACAGTGTTGGTGAAAGGCAGGTTCAACCTCAGATCAAACTACCATCTACCTTACCCAGACAAAGTCATGGACTTGTCTATGGCCTGATCATTATGCCTTGGGGCATTACACTTCATGACTAGGGGAACAGTAGCTAAGTAGCAGACTATCACTTAGAGACAGCATATATGAGATCAGGTTGATAAGGATTATCTGAAATAATCTGTACCTTTGCAAATAACAGACATAGAAACTTTGTTTCTTTGATTTCTGAACAATTTTCACAGTTACAAGAAATTAATCAGAATGTAAAAGCTCTTTATCAAATGTTCACTGTTGAAATCAGCACTGGATTTGTGTATTTGAACTGTTGCTCAGCCCTGAATAGATATATTAAAAGTAGCTTAATCCGATTAGTTTTAGCTTAGTTCTGCAGTCTAGCACTGCAAGTAAAACTGCTTTCACTAAGGGATTGTCACTGCTTTGCTTGGATAAGTTCATTAGCAAGATATAAAGTAACTGTGAGTCTGAGGGGCTTTGGGTCCCCTGGGCTAGATCTTCCTGAGAGAATAAAAACTGGAGCCAAGCTATAGACAGTACTCAGTGCAATACAACACTAATGAAGAGGATGTCATGAAGCTTGACAGGGCAGCCCATCCTTGAATCTAGATATCCATGCTCACAGAAAGAGGTAGGCAGTAGCAAGAGCATAATTCTGTGCAATCAAGGACTTCCACACTCTATCTGTTCCACATGGCTTCATCTGCCATTTGCCAGAAAAATATGACAAACTACTTCAGTTTCACTTTTGACCAAGACACAATGTTTTGGCACATCCACACAAAAACTAAAGTCTGTAATCATCATGGTCATCCCTGCTACTGACTTCATGGACAAACACACTCACTGAATTGAAGGCACTCAGCCCCTGAGCATGTCTAAGGATCCCTGGTCCTTTGTGGTTTTGACTGCTAAAGCTCAGCCTGTACAAAAGAGGAGACTGGTTATACAGCCTGCCTTAAACTAACCATCTGGGCTCGTACAGCCTTCTTTTGGAGGCAGCTGGCTGTTGAAAACAGGCCCTTTACCCCATCCACCACAGTGCTGTTACACCTCCACTGACAACAGAGAGACAACTTGAACAAGAGATTTAGTTTTCTGACAGCCAAAGTAAATGAAAGGGTCACCTTGCTCACTGATTATGATTGTATCTTTGCATGGCACTGTTAACTGCATCAGTACTCCAGCCGCTGCAGGACAGGCAGGCATCATCCTCAGGTCTTCCATGATGGTAAGAAGGGGTGCTAACTAATTTGTGGCCATCAGGAATCTTTTCTTTCTTTTCTTTCCATACACCTGGAAATAAGACTTTGCAGTTCAGAGGGAAGGACTCATTTGTAAGGTCTTTTATATCTAATATCTCTGTAGGAGAGTAGAGAGCAGTCCCTTGATTTCTCTATGGCCAAGCTCATCTATCACTCCCTCGTCAAAATGGGGACAGCAATGCTTGGTCCTCTCCCAGTTGTGTTAAGGGGGTAAATACACCCATCTGAAGACCTGATTATGTTCTGTATGATAGAGACCATGTATGAACTGCAGACAGACAGCTTTTCCACTCTCTAAAACCTGCAGTGTATCTCTTGCTGCTGCTTCAGCTTTGTTGGCCATGACATAAAGCACGACTAGACAGATTAGATGTATAGGAGCACTATTATGATATTTGAATTACAAAGACAGAAAAGAGCAAGGAGAGAATTTACCATTTTTGATCAGCCTTTCTTCTTCCCTTTCTTCCTATTTAATTTAAACTGGAGGTGTTTCTTTCCTCCTGCAGTAATCATCCATCCCCAAGAAGTGAAAATACACTTGCAAAACTAATAAATAGAATCTATTTGAAAAGATATTTATTTATGCGCCTGGCACTTGAGGGTGTTCTGAGGGCAACCTCAAACTGGGAGCTCTGCACTGTGCAAATTTAGAAGCTGTTTTTTCTAAATGTCAAGTATTTATTACATGAAAAAAACATTTGGAGTGTAGAGCAGGTCCCTAATGATAACGGTGCATTTGGGGAAGGACTTCTTGGATGAATAGAAGTAATGTTTGAGAGGTGAAAAGCAAATCATCTGTTTGAAATGGCTTTGTGTACACTGAAAGGAAACTGAACAAAGGTAGAGCACCAGCCCAGTATTTTGCTTGGTCTCATAGATAAAACAGTGGTTTTCCAAGCCTATACCAATCCCTTTTCTGAGTCTTGTGGCACTTCTACCTCCTCTGCTTAAATGCTGCTGTCTCCCCCTCACCCCCTTAACAGCTCCAGCAGGCTCTGTTCAGACCGAAGGCAAATGAACCTTGCAGAATTTATTCATGTAGGATTTTACCCACATGATACCTTTCCTTAATGTCAATGTATCTCAAAGTGTGGAGTAGTAAAGTGCAACTCTCCAACTGGAGACTGATGATATGGAATATAAAGGACTCTATCTATTGTGAGAAGCCTGTGATGCCTGTTGTTTTGCTTGGAAATGCCAGCCAGCCTGGAGGGCTGCAGCACAATGAGAACCATCACAAGCAAGGGATGCCTCACCTGCTTGTTCTTCCTGATCAGAGCACACCCTCCCTCTACATTAGGCACCTCCTTTTTCATGGAGGTCAAGGTTTGTGGATAGAGGCTCTGTTTTATTAGTCCATCCAGTAAAGTTGGGGGAAATTGAAAGGCTTTCATCTGAAAGCTCCTCTTGTGTCCAAAACAGATGCCATGAACTTGAAGCAATTGCTCCAAGTTTGATTAGGTACATAGGAGCTTCACTACCTAAAGGAAACGGGTCATTTCCTAAAGGAAAGGGTCATTTGCTGCGAGGAGCGGCTTGAGAGAGGACGCCTGGATCAGTGGAGCGGAGCGGAGGGATCAGCGTCCAGGAGCCTCCCCTCAGAGCGACAGGAGCCAGCGA
>NDXB01001731.1:64973-78360 GCA_002631895.1 Agapornis roseicollis | reverse complement strand
TTTTTTTTTTTTTTCTTTCCTTTTTTTCTTTTTTTTCTTTTTTTTTTGTATTTATTTTCTCTTGAAAGTATTTTGTGGTGGGAAGTATGGATGTACTGAAATGATGCAAAACTAATTCCATATGGTTACACTTTTCTGTTCTTTTGAACGTATTTTAATTATCCATTTGCCTACTGCAGTAATGGTCAGAGAATGTCTGAGTCCATCTTTGAAGCCATGTTGTTATGAATGTTATTTTTCAAGCTCTGAAAGCTTGAAAAAGTGCATATCTACTGTGTTTTTGAAAAGCAGGTTGGGAGATAGGGATGGAATTTGCAAAAAAACCCTCATTCTGCCTGTTCCCACTCTCCCCTACATATTGGTACATATGCGTGTGTGTATGTGTGTACATTTAACTATATATGCATATACATACGTATATATGTATATATCACTGTATATATGTGTATATATTTAGTCAGAAATTGGGCAGATGTAACGTAAGACATGACATAAGACCCGTATTCATTTGAAACAACAGCAGGAGCCAGTGTGGAATGACAAGAAGTTTCAAATGACAACATGTCCTTTAATGTTAAGGCAGCTAATCTGAGCACCTATATATTTATTTATTTTTATCAGAATTGAAATTTTTCAAGCTAATTTGCTTTGGAGGTATGGCAGGTCTCTGGCATGAGGGTAAATTTCCACATTAATCTCATATAATATGCATATATGCTGTATAAACTAGAGACCTAAAGTATTACCGGGTCTGTTCAGAAACACATTAACTCTTTACTGGGTGCTATTGAGGTCCAGGTCCCAGTCCTACCAGCTTCCTCATGAGACAATATACTTACATTTGTAAATAGAGGAAGCTGAGATTGTATATTCATTTTTGAAATACGAAATTTTTAATGTCCCATTTTCCACATGTGATAACAGAGGGAGGGAACTAATGCATTTCAGTGACCATAAGATGGATTTTTGGTAGGGAAAAGGTTAAATTTCATTGTTTCCTGTCTTTCAGCATCCATTCTTCTAGAATTATGATTTATTTGGAAAGATGTTTTCTGTCTTTCTAATGATATACCAGCTGAAGTGAAGTATGTGTGCACAGTAACTTCTTAGAGGGCACATATAAAATTCCAGGTAAGTGGGAATCATGTGACTGGCAAGGGGATAATGTTCTCTATACCCTTCTGCTTTAAAATAGAATTATTGTGCCACCTAATTTGTTGTTTTTCCTATTTCTTACAGAGAAAAAGAAAATTGCGTGACAAAGGTTAATATAACAATCTTCTCTTATTACAATGATTTATGTATGCTGAGCATTAACAGCAGAATGTCATCCAGCTCTCCTTTAATTTGCAGACATCTGGATCTTTTTTTGGGGGGATCACAGTGGTAGATGACAAAGCTGTATTATGGAGAAATAGGAGAGAACACTGTCATTCATAGCTTGTTATACCACAAACACTGAACTCTTAACAGTTATCTCTGGCGAGTCAGTGGACTTCAAAAATAGAGCTCTGTTTTCATCCAAATGATCCTTACTAATGAAATACATGGGGAAGAATATTATATTCATCTTAAAATTATTCTGATCCTATAATATGTCAAATGACTGTAGATAGTGGTTAAAACAGCCTAAATGTGAATTCTCCTGCAATTTTAATTCAGAGATGTCAATGTTGCAATTTGCAATGATTATGGTTTAAAGCAGCCAGTTTTGTTTCTTTCTGTAATGCAGGATATAATTTATGTTTTAGAAATGTTTGAAAAGTGGAGGGCAGGGTAGTTTAATTAAAGCAAAATGCATTTTGACATGTCTGAATCAATTGTAATGAGAATTTTTTCATTTTATTGGTGTTTTAACCCAGAATGATCTTGGTGCTTTGCAAAGGTATGGCTTGTAAAAACAATATTTCATTATATTGGGTGTCACTGCTCTCTGTGTAGATCAGCCACCTCTGACATGAAATGCAGATTTCAAACATTACACTTCAATGGAAAATGCTCTTTTAGCAAAAGGAATATTCTTATCTGAGAAGTAAAATGAGAATTTCTGCTTACATTAAATAAATATGAGGTGAAAGTCAACTACAGTATGAATGCTTACAGTAGCCACAAAATGTATGTTAGCATTTTTAGCACTGTCAATCATCAGTTATAATTCCTGTAACATCCACAGGGTTTGCTTTTTTTTCCTTCTACCTCATTTATGACCTGTGATAGGATAAAAGTTTGTAAGTTGAAAAGGATCCTGTTCTTGAAGGACCATCTTGCTGTCCATAACAGAAATCCTAGCAACAGAACAAGTGTGGAGAGAAGAAATTACATTTATATATGTGCTGGAATTTTCTACAAAGTGGAAGAAACTCTTACAGAAATTTAATTCTCTCAGTTGTTCTTGGATGGTGCAGTCTCATTTTGCAGGTTGTATTGTGTTTGTGGCTTTTTTTTTTTTTTTCTTTTTTTTTCTTTTTTTTTTTTTTGTTTTTTTTTTTTTTTTTTTTGTTTTTTTTTTTTTTTTTTTTGTTTTTTTTTTTTTTTTTTTTTTTTTTTTTTTTGTCTTTTTTTGTCCTTTTTGTTTGTTTGTTTGTTTTTAATGTATTTTGGATATTCTGTGGTTATGTGTTAAATTTTTCTGATTCACAAACTGTAATAAAGATTTGATACAGAAGAATGTTCAACAACTCCAAAAGCATCCTTTTAAAATATGGCTTAAAGTTGTATCCCTTCATATTTTGTTTATATGTGTTGACAGCCAGCTCTTACAATGTTTTACCCAGTGTTTAGCATCCATGTAGTTTTGAATTCATGGTTCAATTTCTGTAAAATACAGTGGTAATAACTATACCAAAACCTTTTCAGCAAATTTCTTTCCAGTGTCATCTCAAAGACTTTCAACAGAAGGGGAAAAAACTCATTTCTAAATTTACAGGATACAGTTTATGACCCTCCTTGACTTGGAAAATGGCTGTTGACCAGCCAGAGTCTGTGCACCTTTTATTGTCTCTTTACCTTCTGGTTAGTCACAGAAAGCTACTGCCCTTATGGGATCTGCTTTTCCTTTTTGTTTGGAAGGTTTTCTTCAGATAAATGCAGTTGTAGTGGTACAGGTGATGGGGTCTTTTGTCCCCTTCCAATCAAGATCAATGTGATAAGGTAACAGATACAGATCTAATATGTACAGTTTGCATCGTGGGTGTTTTGTCTATGTTAATTCCTCCCATGTCCATGAGTTGTTGCATTGGCTCAAATATATAAATTGTTTAGTTTTCATAATACTTTTCCTCCCTCATACTGGCGGTCATGATAGGCTCCTGATATGTAACAAAGAGAGTTTGACTCAGTCTTCTTACTTACTGAACAATGTTTCTTGGAGTAATCTATTTTTTTGTTGAATCAATTGATTGGATTAATATGATTGCAGGAAGCTTCTCAGCTCAAACGAAAATGTATCTGGGAAACCCTTGAAGTGATAACTGACATTCACTTAAAATAGTAATGATGACCATGAAAGGCAGAGAGAAGAGGTTTTTCTTATAACTGATTTGCTGTGATCTGTATGCCTGTGAGAGAAAAATCTGAACTATTCACATAATAAAGCTAGTTATCAGAAATGTATTTTAGAATGTAACTGAAGTAGTAAATTGGGGTGTAATAAAGAGCACAGACTGTTCTTCTGTTTGAAATAAAATCATTGTTCTAGGACATATGTTTCGTATGTAGCTAATCTGTGCAGTTGGCTACTATTTGTTATTTAACACTCAGTGTGTGCTTTGTAAGCATACGGCTATATTAATCAAATCAAGATTATTTTGCTTCCATACAAAACTTAGTCTTTTCATCTATAGACTATTTAATTAAAAAAAAAAGGCAAATTCACTCGGTTTTGCAAATGAAGACATAATTTAGCACCAAAATTATCTTAAAAATATGCATCTTCCAAAAGTGCTGTATAAAATAACTTATTTAAAAAAAAAAAAAAAAAAGAAAATAAACTCAGACACTGGGGAGAGCTATCCTCTGTGACATGCAGGATGTGAAGGGTTTTGGAATGCGCACTTGATCAAGGAGAATGCTATGTACTTGTAAGGTTTTCCCAGGGAAAAATTGCCTGGAAACCTTACCCGTGTTTCCCTCGTAAATGTTTTGTGAGCCTTCTGAATCCAGCATGTATATTGACTGTTGCTTGGATAATATTTTTGTTAGGACTTCAGTTATATTAGTGTCAAACAACACTTGTTTTATTTGTAGGCAATTGCTGCTGTTTGTGGAAAATTTGGGAAACTTTTTTTCTTATTGAGAAGTGAAGAAAGCGAGGAAGAAGATCAACTATGCAAACCTTAGGGCTAAATAGAAATAAGAAATTAAAGAGAAAGTATTTGGCAGAAGACCTTTATATGCTCGCAGAAATAAATGTGGGTGATGTGAAACTTTTTTTCTTCCTCATTACAGAGTACGCATTTAACTTCCTGTGCTTATCAGTCAATTCTACTGACTGACAATAGCCCCGTTCAGGAAAAAAAAGGAAATCTGAGCTATCTCTACTAAGAGAGTGTAAAATAAAAAATGGATATTTTTATGAAATGACTCCTGACTTATCCCCTCATTTTCCCTATGACCCTTATTTCCTCTTATTGTAGTAAAATAAAGCCCTTTCCAGCCTAACTCATGTTACAGCATTGGTGTGATTCCTTTAGTAATTAATAGAATTTAGGCTCCAGCATAGTCAGTTTTGATTAAGCAAACATTAAATTAATTCAGTCTGCAAACACTTAACTCTGTTAGAGCTATTGAGGGAAGAAAGCATTTGGATGGACGGCAAAACGCATCTTCATCGGATTGCTAGCCACCTCAGAGTAGTTAACAGTCAGATCAATACAGCTCCTAGAGCTATAATAAAATGGCTTCGACAAGCTCATCTGTGGCTGAGAACACAGTATACACATTGATTTCCTGGCCTGATATAACCCATTTACCTATTCAGCTAGTCCGTTAAGGAAGGTGCAAGGCTACAAAGGCCCAAGGGAGCAATGATGCCTGTAAGTAGGTTAGCAAATACTTGGAAATGTCTTAATTTGTTTTACAGTTACTACTTCAGGGAGATATATTTTTTTTTTTTTTTATTTTTAAAGAAAATGTTTATATGTAATTTCTTATTTCTTTGTGATGTTTTTTAAGTTGGGAAATACATAGTGCTCTGTGCTCAGTTTCTGTTTTCATAGAGGTCCTCACTGTTAGCTAATTTGGGGGTATAAAACTTATGATCCTCAAAACTCTGGCATATCACCCTGCCAGCTTTGAAATGTACATATTATAAAGACTATTCCAAGCCAGAACTTAACCAATATCTGTCATCCTCTACTTATTCATTCACTTGGCTTGCTTTCTTGAACTTGATAAGGAAAAAGTGATAAAAGGAGAATTTATATGTGAGGATACCTGAATCAACGTTACCTTGTTGAAGCCAAGTTCTTGTACTAGTTCTGGTTATTTATTTATTACAGTTTTGTGAGTTCTGTATTGCAGATCTGGGAATTGGAGAAGTGATTCTGGTCTATTAGATTTTAGCTGTACGATCAGATTCTGCTGAATTCTATTCTGCTTCTGGAAGTGAACCTGTGGGTACAGAAGAGCAGGAGAGGAGGAAAATGAACCAATCCTTGATACTGGCTGCTAGTAAATACTGAATTTGAGTGTTCCAACTACAGGTAGTTTCTTGTAAAAACAGTCTGTTGAGTGGCTTAGAGAGGTATTCAGTTCTGGCCTGAGCCCTACTCTCATACCAAGTTGCCAGTATAACTTCTAGTAGCATTTCTCATGCCTGTTCAAATGTGCCATGTAAAAGGTGCTTGTGGTACTGTGTTCCAAATTGCATATCTAGGTATGTGAAAAAGCTGTTTTTAAACTAAGTGCAAATGTTTATTCATTTCATTGCTCTCAAACTCAATTTTTGTTTCCATTCCATTAACAGCTTGTTTTATTCCCTCTGCGATTCTGTACTGAGCAGGTGGATACTCAAACCATTCATGAGGAAAGATATATTGAAAAAGACAGAATGGTAAAGTGGCTGATAGGCAGTTATTAGATTCAGATAAACTGTAATCTTAAGTCATCTTATGAGCATGCTAATTACACAATGACATTACCTACATAGAGTGCCATTGCTTTGTTAACATGTTATGCAAGGTCCTTTATTAACACTGCAAGAAAGGACTTCCTCTCATTAGATGGTTATGCAAAACTGTAATTATACTTGCCTGTGAAAAATGGGGAAGTTATGAAAGGCTTGCTTCTTCAGGGCTTTACTATTTTTTTCTTCTTCTTCCCCCATCTCCCTCCTTGCAGATTATAATCACTATTTCTCTGGAGCAAGAGTGACACAGTTTAAAATAAGAAATCTGTTTCCATCTAAGGTTTAGAATTCAATAATCTCTTTTTCTGTAGTGGTAACTAGTATGTGTGTTACTGTAGTATTAAAACAAAAATCATTCTATGGTAACTCAGACAGCATATGTAATTTCGAAGAGAAATTTGGATGCTGTCACTAAGGACAAAATTAGCACTAACTGACTCAAATTTGAAATTGCCTTTTAATATAAGCGTAAAATATTTTGGATGTAATAATTATTAGTGGTTTCAGCTAACATATTTTTATCAAAATGCATCTTTTTTGCACCTTTGTTTTCAGGCGTAGAACTGTGATATAACTTCCTTGTGAAAATTCTGTGATGTTCAAGCAATATTTCCAGATTCTTTGATAGTAATGCCACATTCTCCTGTAAAAAGTATGCTATAACTGTGTACAGACTTCTTGGAGAAAAGAGGGATTTCAGATCAGTTTTCACCCCTAACACTGTGACTGCAAGACTTTAGCTATGTCTTTTTAAAGGCTTATCTGGAGGTGAGTTCTTGGGTTTTTTTGTAAATTGGGTATTTGTTACGTTCTGGCTGTCCTGGGGTACTTTTTAGTGACCAGGTGGTCAGATTTAATTTTACAGGCCTGCAGAGTACAAAACAGGCTTAGCAGACAGTAAGCAGCTGATGCTCCTTTATGATTATCCTAAAATGTAGAGAAAGCAAAATGAAATATAGCAGGAGAATATACAGTGTATGGTATGTTACAGAGAATCAAGTGTGAAATGACAGCAAGAGAAGCCAAACAAGAACAGGCAACAGATGAAGAGTTAGTGGTATTGAGGAAATACATCTGGGGTGGAGGCTAGGAGCAGACCAGAAGAATCCCCTCAATGCAAGTGGAAATGAGCATTTCAGGAAAATTTAATTTTAAGAGGTGAGAATATTAGTACTGAAGAGTTTGGAAGTATAAATTGAGAGGCTTTGAGAGACATTTGGTAGTCGTTAACAAAGAATGGAAGTGAAATAAAGAGTGTAAGCAATACTGAACAATTCTGTAATGAGGCAGAAGAGTTGTGGGAGAATATGTAGGATGGTCTCCTGGCACCTGTCTAGTAAGCCCTGAATTAAGAGGGAAAAGGTGTTACCTTGATAAATCATGAAGTGTTTAATACTAGGGATTGTGAAACTGTTAACTCAGGCTTCAATTTCCTTTTACATGTCCACAATAAACATTTAGTTTCCTGGCTTAAATCATCAGGGTGGATCATGTTTTTCATAACATATGGATTAGCATTCTCAATTGTCGGTGGCAGTAGACCACACTTATTTCAAGTGAGTTCAAAGGCTGTCTGAGACAAAATGGAATATGACATCGAACACGGATACTGTTGTGGCCTCAAGCAAATATAGAAGTTGTACACCAAAACATTACATTGCTAACGGCAACCAGAACAGTACTAGCACAAAAACTAAGAGGCTGGAAAAAAACCCAAACACTGTGAAGGATATCTCTGACGGCTTATAGGAATGCATCTTCTTTTGTGCCAAAGGCAAGTGTAACTCAAGTATAGGACAGGATTGAAAGAGGAGGTAACATTAACAAGTGGGAGAAATCAGGAAAAGGCAAAAGGACACATAGATCCAGGAATATTGATCAGAAGTCTTGTCTTTCAGTACATGACTCTAACCATTACTCCTTTGTGTCTTTGAAGACATTTGGGATAGTGAATAGCTTATTAAAACAAATATGTTGCATATTAGGGATGAAAAGAATGGAAAAGTGTATGACAAGGTTAAAGGTTTAGACACATGGATTTCTTAAATAGTCTGTGTATGTAGTTTTATCTTGGGCCAGGTTAAAACATCAAAGGAAATTGAAAAAATATTTTGAAGTCCTTTCCTTTCGTAACTTGTTTTGTAAGCTAATGTTTTAGTGAAAAATTGCATTGTTAGTTTGGGAGTTATAGAAGAGGACATCAGCACAGTTTGAGGTAACAAATAGCTAAGTATTGCTCTGTTTTCACATGCAATCACCATATAATAGGAGATCTCAGGAGCTTAATATCTATCAAGAATTTTAGAAAATACTGGAAAGACAGCACTGTTTGAAACAGCAGGTCTCTTGATCATTTTGAGAGGCAGAGGATATTCTAAATTTTGCTGAGGTTTTGCTGAATTAAGTAAGTCATAGGCTGTTGCATGTGATCTGCTCAAGCATGACCAAGTTTTTTATACATGTTGAGGCTACAGTTTTTGGTGTGGGCTCGCTCTTACCTGCAAGTTACCATGGCCTTCTTTCGCTTAAATACATTGCAAATGTTCACAGATCCTTTTGGACAATGTGATTTTTTGGGGGACTGAGCTTTTGATTTTTATGTGGTTCAGACTGTCTTTGTAAATACTTAGCGTGTGGTTTTTTGTCAGTTAGTGACTTAAATTGCAAATGTGATTTAACTTTTGCTTGAATAGTACTCATCATATAAGCCTAGACATTCTTTTAATAAGTGAGACTAATAAATAAAGCAAAAGGATTGGAGTCAGAGGGTCCAGAGCCCTGCTGTCAGTCTGACTCAAATCAAGCAATTACCTAAGTAGTGCAGCAATAAACAAAAAGAAATCAAATGGATTTTTCACTTGAGAATTAAAAAAACCCCAAAGTTTTGTTTCTTTTATCCTTGGCTTCTAAAGCCACAGCCACACACAGAGCTAGGGCAGCAATTGCACCTCACACTTCATCGAACGAGGCATACATGCTGCTTGGGAAATAAAACATCTTACTTTAAAATAAATAAAAAAGCAGTCTCAAAATTAATAACAAGGAAAGTACATTTTCTTTCTTTTCTTTCCTTCTCCTTTTCTCCTCTTGAGCACTGCAACATACAAAAGAAAAGCAATTATTATGTGGCAAAATATAATAAATATAATTATATATAAACCAATATAATAAATAATTTCAAAGACCACAAAAGCAGGATTCAAAAAACAGGTATAGAAGAGTGAACCTCTGCAAACATGGCTGTGATATATGGGCAGAAATGATGTATTGATTTCTGTAGTGAAAAATTGCATATGCAAAGATTCATTCAAGAATATACCAGTTTTAAGTGAAATATTCTGGGGTTAATTGTATCCTTATGTTTAGATAAGATTGGGCAGGTAGCTCCAGATCGTGAATTTTGACTCTCAGTCTCCCAGCTCTTTGGGCTCTTTCTTTTTACTATGGGATAAAAATTTGTATTTTTGTATTAAATACCACCTTACTCTATTGGTCTTTCCAGGGAAGAGGAGATAAAGATATGACCCTTCTACTCTGTCTGTTCCCCACAGTTACTTTGGAGAATGCATGCTTAGTTATACTACATGATGCCTTCCCCTGGCTGGAAGTCTCACCACTACAAATGGCAGTGCAAATGGCAGTGCAAATTTGTCAAATTCATGAATGCTCTTAAAAGAATAGTTTTCAGAAGGTAGCCTTTTTTCATGTTTTTCCCAGGTCACAGTTCTGTGCATTGTGATCCATATCAGTGTAACAGAGGCACAGTTTTGACTGACAGTCCCAAGTGTGACATATAAACATATTTCTTATACCCTGTATTTTTCTGTGTTGGAGTTTTTATTTTCTACATTCTACTGAGTACACGGCCATATTTTTAGCTCAGAGTTTTGAAATATGCCTTAAATTTTCCATTCTCCTTGTCCGTTACCACCCCTGCCTTTTATCTTGGAGGAAGGACTATTCTGCTCAGTAGGATTTTTATGATTATTATTAACAGTATAAACACAGATACAGGTAGCTGGTAGCAGCAGCAGGTAGCATGGATGTGAGTGGGATATGGAAAACTATTTTCCCAGTGTCTCTTTTCCAAACAGTGTCTATGGGATCTAAGTTTTCTTAATGGGCTGGTGATATTACAAGATATGGAGGCAGCCCTTTGTCTTAGCTGTTTGGTTCTGAAGAAACAGTTGATCACAATGGAATATAAGAATTGGCAGTGGAAATTTGGCAGAATGCAATACTGTCCTAATGACAAGATTTAAAATTATTGTTTCAATTTTGGTGCAGAATATAGTAACTAGTGGATGGAATTGTTCATAAAGCATTCAACAGCCTCATTAAGATGGGTCATATTGTCTGCAGGCAGAAGTAGGCTTGGAAGATGGCTCTGTCCTTAGAACTGTTGTTTAAAGAATAAAATCCAACACATGGTCATATTTTAAAGCCTTGTCTATTCTGTAGAATTAGGTCCTTAGCCGATTATTTGTAAGTTTTAAGTTTGGTTTCTAATGGATGATGGTGTAGCTTATAGATGTCTTAGTAATTTAGGAGTGTACCCAAAGTTGGAAGTAATTTAGCCAGTTCTTAAATGTGTGCTTACTTTCTTGTGTATGAGTAGTAAAATGAACCAAAATGGGATTATATTACCTTTGTAGTAAACACTGTTTCTTCCTGATTTTTTTGAAGTGATAATCTTGCAAATAGAATCACTTCTATTAATTTTGCTTTATTGGCATGACCAAAAATGTATTCTTTTCATGGTGGAAACGAGGGCTCTTAAAACATACAATCTCTCTCATATAGCCTATACACATAGGCTTTAAATGTATAGATAATTTATTTGAAAACTTGATGTGCTGTGTCCTGTGGAATGTAATTTAATAACCATCTTTTTCTGCCAGTGCCATGTCTTTCCGTGGAGAAGTTGCTGCTGCTGAGTTTAAAACTTACTTTTTTTCCTTCCCCACATACTCATGGATCACTTTACTAAAGCTAATAATAGAAATTGAATATGTATGAGGTTCCTTTTTCTTCCCTTCTGCAGTGAGTAAACAGAAACCATTGATATTTGGAGAGTATCAAAATTAGTACAAGAAAAATTCAGTTTATATGTTTACTTAAAAATATTTTGGCTGTTTTTATTAAACTACTTCCTAGGTAATGCTACAGTGAGAGAAGTATTCTCACACATGCATAGAGATGTCATGCTGAGCTTTGCTGCAGTGTTCTAGGGCTGCCTCAAAACTCTGTGCTGCTATTAGAGTAGAAAACATGTAATGTATTATTTGGTTTGAAACCATAAAAGTGATTTTTGTTTGTCATGCCATGCTCTGCATGGTCTCAAGGTACTTTGCTGTTTAACTGAAATTTCAGATCCTTATGGCATGTGGTAGAAATGTTACAGTTATTTAGTTCCCGTCTTTTTTTTTTTTTTTCTCTTATCTACATAAACAACATAACTTTGTCAGAAAATTGAAAATGTGCACTTTGTCCCATCAGCTAAAATGGGCTGTCAGANTGTTTTTGTTTGAATTGTTCTTGTTTTTTTGTTCCCTTTTTTTTTTTTTTTTTTTCTCTTATCTACATAAACAACATAACTTTGTCAGAAAATTGAAAATGTGCACTTTGTCCCATCAGCTAAAATGGGCTGTCAGATAATGCTTTCTTTTCTCCATTGCATCAGATGAATGATGTAAATGGTTTTTGGCTTTGGAGTTTTTTGCAAGGCACTAGAGTAAATGATCAGAGTAGTAACATTTTTAACCTTATCTATCATACTGAAACATTTTTTCTGCCTCCAATAAAACATGTCAGAGTCGATTAAGGACATTCTTCAGTGAGGTATAATTCACAGATTTTAGTAGCGAATCCAAGAGCACTGAAGTATTAAAGAGGCTGTGAATACTTAATTACGGATATGTTGCCATCCTACCTTTTACTGAATTCCCTTAACACTTTGGTGCTCTGTATCTGAAAATGCTCTTTTCCTCTGATGGTGAAGTAAAAGGAAAAGCCAGGTACAATGGCAGAGCATATGTCACATTGTATCTAGTGACAGTGCAGTGAAAGATACTGCTGTTCTAGTACATTCAGCTGTGCTTATCTGGTACATGAGTGCACATTACTTTCCATGGGCTTGGATCACTTTGGACAGTATCATTAAATGCCACGTCATTACCTGTTATGGAGTAGTGCTTTTGCTTGAAGTGCCTCCTGGGATACATGCAACAGTAGGAAGAATGATGGGTAAAGATGGAAGCAGCATTAAATTTTCAATGGAAACACTATTGACTTTGACTTTTCAGAAGCCTTATCTGTTAGATGGTGTTTGTCACAGAACCTGTAAAGCTGTGGATGTTCGTCAGTTGAAAGTTGCCGGCAGTTGAACGATATGGACAGGTGAAGGCTCCAGAGGGATCAGCTGGTCTAGCATCGAGCTGGAGGGGGTAAATTGAAGGTTTATTTATCCAATTCACTGTCAAGGTCAGCTTGCTGGAGAGCTGTCCTATGTGTGCTTACAAAATGCCAAAATCCTGGCAAATTGTCTGAAAGAGCCTCCAAATCACTGACCTTTGTACGGCTCACATCAACATGCCAACGTCTTTTAACAGTATCCTTAGAGTGCATTGAATAGTTTGTAAAATCAGGCTTTTAATGTCAGCAGAACTTTTTTATTTTCAGCAATAAAGGAAAAAAAATAAAAGATACCTAATCATGATAGAAAGATGCAAAATAGAGAAGCTGTTTCTTCTGAAATAAGACTTTTAGCATCTACTGTTTTTTCAGGGCATACTTCAGAGCATGTTTTAGAGAGGCTGTAGTTTCTCTTCCTTTTCAGATAAAACATCTAAAGCACTTAGTTGCTTTTTTCATTTCTTTTCTTTTTCAAATGCATGGCATTTACTATATTTTTTTGTAAAATCTAGTTTCACAGTCTCATTTTTAAGTTTGCTTTTTTTCTTCCACGTAATCTACTAAAATTTTTAAGTTCTAATTAGAGCTTAATTTATTCTTTCATTACTTATGGAGAGTTTTAAAATGTCTAGTTTAATGGGTTTCTACTGAAGCTGTGTTAGATACATGACAGGGTAGTTTAGGGTTTAGGGTAGTTTATTTATTTATTTATTTGTTACCTATAGGTAAGTATAAGAACATTTTATATGTATCACTTTGGTAAATATGTAGCATTTTAAAAATTGCTTCTTTTTTTTTTTTTTTTTAATATAGACTTCCACCATCTCTTTCTCAACAACCCATTCA
>NDXB01001731.1:51052-57944 GCA_002631895.1 Agapornis roseicollis | reverse complement strand
GGCTCTTTCTTTCCCCCTTCCTTTGAAGCAAACAAAAAAAAAAAAAAAAAAAAAAAAAAAAAAAAAAAAAAAAAAAAAAAAAAAAAAACAACAAACAAAAAAAAAAAAAAAAAAAAAAAAAAAAAAAAAAAGGAAGGAAAGTCAGTCCTTTCATATATATGTGAATACAGCGGCATGCTTGCTCACTTTCTATGTGGAAAGGCTGTCAGTTGCTGAAAAAAAGAGGTCTGGTTAAGATCTCTAGTAAGGGGTGTCTGTACCTTTTAAGTTCAGCATTTATCTTTGCATGTAACAAAAACTTTCCAATAGCATAAACAATATCTACCACATAATTTCAGAAATTAATTTTAATCCCATTTTTATTTTGTGTTTCCTTAGAAATATGATTTTTTTTTGCCTCATAAAAAATGTTAATAAATTCTATTATTATAATTTGCTTTGATGGCACATTTAAGGGTCTGGCCTCATGGAATGTCTCTTGGAGAGATGATACCCTAAAAAGAATATGTCTAGAATGGACAGTACTGTCTGACCTCATTAGCCAGCAGACCAGGGAGCAATTGCAACAGACCTAGATTGCAGTAAAACCTTGTTTCTTTCCAAGACAGGCAGTAGATTGTATGACTGGGGTGTCACTTTGGTTGTGTCCTGAAGCTTTCAATCTGCAACACATGACAAGCCTTGAGCAGGCACTATGTCAAGCAAATAGTGTCAAAGTTTGTTGTGGGTGCCATGGTTTATTACTTTCTTGATGAAATGGGTGTTTGTCCAGTAAGAATTTGAGTTGTGCCTTTGACTTACTTTGCCTCAACTATTGAAGATACTCTACCAGGTGCAAATTTGGCCTGCATTTGTGTTATAGTAGAAATTGTCCATATCTACTTTTTAATTAAGTGTAATCTTCAATCCATGGTTGGCTAAAGCACTAAATGTGTTCACTGACCTCTTTGACATCAATATGAATATAGTATCTAAATCAGTTAAGATTGCATTTATTCATATACATTACATACATTTTAATGCAGACAAGAGAACAGGTCTTATCATTAATATGATCTTGGATATAATGTTTTCAAATTGTTGCCATAAACATTCATTCTGTGCTGGAACTGTTTTTTGTGCCATTAGCAACTGATGGAAAAAGAAAGAGCAGCAATTAGAGAACTATAAAATAAATAAAAAAAAAGTTAAATATTGTTTACTTTCAGAAGGAAGACAAGAATATGGTATTTTTCAATTACTTTTTACCTATTCCTTCAGTTTGGCTAAGCTCTTTATTGATTGCATGGGGAGAAGGGTGGGGTATTCTTTTGGGCTGCAGATTTCATCTGTTGTTGGTAATGCATGATAACTGTCACTTTTATTTTGTGGAAAGATCTTTTTATCATAATCCAGCTTATACTGTGCTTCCTAAAAATGTTTAGACTTGCTCTGTTTAAAATGTATAAAGAAGAACTGATCATATTCCTGGTAAGCAACATCCTTCAAATGGATGCATTTACTTTCTGCTTGTATCATTTCTTTGAATGATGTGGGTATTATAATCCAAAGCCAGTGCTATTTTCTTAAATATGATCTAACTTGTAATGCAGATCAATATGTATCAATATAACCTTTAAGTCAAACTCCATATATTTGGCTTTGAACTTTAAGACATCCATTTTACTTGATGAACGAATGAGCTAAGCAACTGAGCTGTCATTAATACATTTTTTTCAGTGTATTTTGGCTAAAACTTAACTTGACCTACAGAGATGAAATGTTCTGATTATTTTAAATATTTATCTTGGGGTCTGAACAAACAAAAGTTGGAAAAGAGATTCTGTGTTTTGGTTGGTGTGGTTTTGCTTTGTGGGGTGATGGTGTGGGGTTTTTTTGTTGGGATTTTTTTTTTTTTAGTAGCTGAAGGCATTTATATCTTTATTGACCCTCTGTGTTCACTCCTTCCTTCAATGTCAGGTACTTGCTTATTATTATCAACATGACATCTCCTTTCTTTGAAAGGTTGTCCGTCACACTTTGAATCACCTCTCTCCATGGTTACATTTTCTAATCAGTTCACATGATTGAGCCTACATCAAGTGATGCTTTACTTAATTCCTTTCCGTTTGTATGGTGTGATTCTTGGAGGGACTCTCGTCAAAATTTTGGAGGGCCCTGTCAGTTTGAAAAGAACATGACCTTTAAATTGTAACAGTATGTTTGCTGGTGCATAAGGGAAAGGAAAGGTTTGTAGTGATGGAAAACCACTCTAAAAATGAAAAGTAATTCACTCAGAAGCAACATGCATGGGAAGTTAATTTGTTTATATTTAACTGATTTTAAAAAGTCAGAATAAGCAGGATGTGGATGTTGAGCAAGAAGAGGGTCAAAACAGAGTGTCCTTAAATTTGGCTTACAAAATGTTATCTATTGATCTTGCTTTTCTATATTTATAGTAATAGATAAAAACATTCAAATGTGATAGAATAGATGAAAGGTGTAATTCTTTGAAATTAAGCCTATTACTTGGTTGCACTTCCGTAACTGTACCTGTGGGCATGCTATAATTAGTAATTGACAATGTTAATTTTTGGAGAGTCTGTCACTGATTTAGGTTTTATTATATGGGTATGAATATGCATCAGGTTATGTGTGTATGAGAGAATAATTCACGTTAACATGGAAAAAATAATTTCACATTGTAGATGGAGACAGTCTGAATACAAGGATAGTTGAGTCCATAATAACATAGATGCATGCTGATGGAGCTGCGTAATGCTGGGAATATTACAGAGTTTCACAGCCTGTAAGTATGCAAGCTGTGAATGGTCAAATACCAAACAGTAACTAAACTGGGGGGTATTAACTGCTCTCATCTCACTTTTGCTGTGCTTTGAGACATGTTACTTTTAAGTGGCTTTTACACATGTTGAAATGCATATTTCCATGAAACTTATGAAGTCTAATTTCCCATAGATTTCTATTTTATGATTGCTGGATATTGATGCTCAGAAAGTGGATGTCCTCTAGCTTTTTGCAGCATTTTTAATTACTCACTGCTACAAAGTCTTTGATATCTGGTAAGGTATGAGGTAATTCTGAAGGTGTTCCTGAGGTCATTCTGAAAGTTTTCCTAAGGTCAGTAGAAGGACATCTTTTCTCTGTGGATATGCCATTCTCAAAAATGTGTAGGAATATGCTTACCTTTGAACTTACCATTCTTTGTCAACTTTGTTGAAACGGAACAGAAGATTGAAAAGCGAAGAGGCACGCACAGGGGGTGATCACATGAAATTGCTGTAGTGAAAGCATTTCTGTTGCTTTCTGGTAATCCTAAATCACCTGTCACTCTTCAGATTTACTGGTATTCCCACTGAATTATAAGAAAGATCCAGGCTCACCTGCCAATGACCTTGTTTTCTGATACTGGATCTCAGTCTTGCTCCAGGAAATCAACCTACTACAGGCAATCTACCAAAATTCAGGTTGATAGAGGTGCTGTTTTGAGCATGCCTAAAAAGTCATAAACAGGTTAATCCATACTCTGGATTTGTGCTTAGGCAGTGCTTTTTTGTTTCCCTGATTGTCAGCTTAATGAGTAGAAAAATGGACCCCAAAAAGTTACACTTTACTGCTTTTTGCAGAATCTTGCATGGTGTCAGCTGAAGGCACAAATGCATGCAGACACTGCCTCTTTAACACAAAAGCTGTTATCTTGTTCTGGGCCTCTATAGCAGAGAGCTGATATCTGAAATTTGCCTTTTCTGAGTTTAATTATTTGGTATGATTCCTAATGAAATGCTTGCTAGCATCTAAAATTAAGGCTATTTGCAGAGTTCAGATATGTAGGTTTTCCAGGATTAAGGTGCAGCAACTTTTATGCTTGAGGTATATGGTTCCTGTTACGCAAATTGCAGACATGCATAACAGCAGGCAATTGTAAATGCCTTATTCAGCATTAGATTTACCCTTGCAATATTTTGGATAACATAGAATATGAATTTGAGACACTAAGGACATGATGACATTTGTACCTGCTGTAAAGTCATGCACATTATATGAATTTCATACAGGCATTTTGTAGGACTTTATTTTAGCATTTTGTGCTAATTCGTATTTCATGATTCATTCATACATTTAACACAGTAATACAATTCTAGCATTTCACTGATTGCTCAGATAAAAGTCCTTTCTCTTTGTTTCAGAGAGTATGAAATAAGGTGGCAGAATGATAAATACCCATAGCAAATTTCTAGGATGGCAGCAATATTCAGTAGCATATAACATGGCTTTCACTTACACAAAAGAAAGGTCATACATTTTCATCTGTGATGTATCATTGTTTCTGCGACATGAACTTCACGAATATGTGAAGCCACTATATTCTACAGTTGTTTCCTTCTGGGCCTCTAGGTTTTGGTAACTATAACTTGATGGAGCTCCAGTCTCATGATACCTGAGGCACATGATATTTTGCATGTCTTACTGTAAACCCCTTTTTTGATAAGGTGTTTTGTTCTTGAGGACATGTAAACCCTGGAAATCATATTCTCCACTTGAAAAGAAAACAAATTAAATATTAGAAATGAGATCTTGACTGACACAAAGGACTTTTTGCTTTCAGACGACAATTTCTGTTATTCTGACCAACTGGAGGTGTGTACTAGAAATACCTACATCGCATCTGTCAATGGTTATATTTTTACAGAGCAAGTACAACATAAATTCTTTGCACCCTTAAATACTAATATACATTTTTCTTTATGCTCCTTTTTTTTTTTCCTGAAAAAGTTGAAATTGGAAACGGCATGACTTCAGGTTCTTGTGGGATGACCTCAAAACATCTTTTTATTTATTTTTAATTTTTGACTCCTGCTCTGGCTAATTTGCTCTCCTATTTCCCTTAAAAGCATGAAATTGCATGTTGCAACATATGCAATTTTCTAGAAGCTAAAGGTCTCATGGTGTAATGCTTTTATCATTCTTCCTCTTCCTGGTAACATATACGGGTATGCAAAATATACATTTGTATTTTGAATAGTCTCACACACAGAAAGTTAGCCTATTGTCCTACAGCCTTGTCACCTTGATCAGAATTTTCCACATGGAGCAAATACATTGTTGAACCCATTAGGAGCATCCTGGGGACCAGAATTCCAACTTGCTGCCTCTTATTCAGAGGTAGTATTCATTCAAAGTCTCTCTTAAATTAATTGTGAGCATTGCCTGAGAGAGGTTGAAAGATTTGGATCGTTCTGAACAGCATTGTAGTTGTACTATACTGTTAAAGAATGCCATGTCTTAAATATATTGGAAGTCATAAACACTGCATTGTAATAAATTACAAAGCAGACTTTTGGAAGATTTGTTCTACCTTTCACAAAATGCTAATGTTTATTTTGTTTTCATTTCACTGTATTGTCTTTCATTTAAAAATTACAGCTTTACTACAGTGAGCTAATTTCATAATACTGTATTAACTTAATATTACATAAATTACATTTGTCAGATTTGGGCATTGTTGTAGATGTACAAAGCCCAAATTTACTACCAAAGCTCTCCAAACACATGTATTCATAATTTGCTACAATGAACCATATGCCACAATATAGTATTAAGGAATTACACATTCTAATGCCAGGCACAAATCCTGCTGCTCTTTCTGCAACTATTCTAGGTACAAATAGAAGCGATATATTTATAACCTTTTTTTCCCTGGTTGCAATTATGAGCAAAAAAATGTTACAGTGTGGGAATATTTTAGCCACCTGCACTTTTTTCTCTTTTTAATTTTTAGCTGCATGTTGCCTTTGAATATTACTGAAAATATGCAGAAATTGCAGCAGTTGCTACCTATATTTTCTGTGCATACTATTACAACTTTAGGCCTGGAAGGAAAAGGTGATAGAAATTGGCATAACGAATATTGCAGAGAACGGAGAGCTACAGCTTTCTTTTAGTAGAGAATCAGAACATTCCTACCTCAAAGGTTTAATTGCAGCTGCCTGCAGTTTTGCATGTGATATTTTCCACTTATAAGGTGTAGGGTGCTGCAATGTAACCCGGCTTATTCTCCCCATTCAAACAAAGAGCAGAAATGCTCTCTGTGAAGGGAAGGAGAAAGCTTGTGCAATTGTGGAACATCTATAGGTTTTTAAACACACACTGTCTAATCAGCCTCTGACAGATCCATTGTAAATCAAAGGTCTGGTAAGTGGGGATGCCAGAAATGTTTGATCTCATTCCAAGGCTTGAAACAACTTGCTTATTTTTTCTGCAGTTTGGCTCCTCACTAAAATAAAACATTGAGAGATGAATGTTCTGACAGGTCATTGTGTGTCAAACTGTCACTCTGTAATGGTTACATATTTCAGCTGGATTGAGGTGGTGGTGGTTGGGGGAGGTCTGAGAGAAAGAGAGAAAGAGAAAAAGAGGGAGGGAAAGAGACAAAGAATAAGATTTCTTCTCCTTCTTGTGGCTGATCTTCATTTAAACCAAACACTTGTCATGTTCTGGGGAAGTTTTATAAATTTTTAATGATGTTGGGTACAACTGGTGCTTTGAAATTTGCTGTACTTTAATTTTTTCTTCGTTAGCAAAGGTTTGCTAATGCATTGAAGTGCTAAGAGCGTGTCCTAGGGATGCCATGATAATTGTGTTGTTAATAATATTGTGGCACTAGTAATGTTCTCCTGGTAATCAAGCCATGAGATTTTTTTTTAATATATTCAGTTATTACACTGCATCTCATACAAATCATGTCAATTACAATTGCCAGTCTATGACAGTTAAAATAATTGTATACGTTTTCTAGAATTTTCCATTGGCTTGGCTAATCAAGCTAAAAAAAAAAAAAAGCAACACATTATTTGCATTAATTTTGTTTCTAGTCTATTTCCACTCCTAAATC
>NDXB01001731.1:33552-46052 GCA_002631895.1 Agapornis roseicollis | reverse complement strand
CAACTACTGCAGTACCTGTAAGAAACAACTGTGAGTAGCCTTCACAATTGCTCCGAATAGCATTGTTTTTCATCTTTGTTTTTACAATCCCTGAAGCCAAAGGCTACTTGAAACCAGTACTGGTGTTAGTATGGATGGTCTCCAAGAGGTAGGGTAGGCAGGAAAAAGGTTCACAATATCTTTCTCTGCTCCATGTTGTTAGACTGAACCAGGCCAGCAAAAGTAGTATTGTCCGCCATGTCCCTTTCAAGGGCTGTGTGCAAGGGCTGTTCAGGGCTGCTTCTCTTTGTGGATAAGGTGATAGCACAGAAGCACATGGTCTTGCATAGCTCATGCATTTCAGGTCTCTGTCCTGACTGTTAGAATGTGGCCATACATGTAGATCACGGTGTAAAATACAGATGCTGGTTTTGTATTAGAGTTTGATAACAGTTTGGTGGCATAGAATTTTGTCAGTACAGAGCTCTAGCTTGTATTCTAAAGCAATTGTGGTATCAGAAATAGTGCATAGTGTGATGGCTTGAGAAAGGCAACAAAACCTTGTAGCTGGGGATTATCTTCCCAGTGGGAAAAGGAACACCTGAAACGGATTTGATTTAGCTCTATGATGCTGCTTGTGCCTATTTTTGTCTGCTAAATCTTGTATCTAGATGTGCTGAGATCTCTGTAGTAATGAAGCCTTATCCATGATAGGAGTCTATAGTTTGCTCTGCTTTTCCTCTCCTAATCTGTAGCTACTGCTGTTCTTCCCCATTTCTTTTGGTGTCCTTCACCATCACAATTTCTTTAGCAAAAAACAAAGTAGCTTGATGCAAAGCTGATACACATTAGCTAAAGATCCTCACCTTGTGTTTTCTGCCTTCTGAAAAAAACAAAGAATATAAACTAGGAAAACCAATCCTCCCCATCAGTGTAATTCCTACAGACTTTTCCTGTAAAATGTATCTGTCAGTAGTTACCTGATTTCTGTGTAGAAACAGAGGTAGAACATCTCAGTTTGGGAATCAAACCTAGATTTGTAGAGAAATGTGCAGACCAACTAAATAGCTTTGTAATTGGAATATGACATGCAATTGCTATCTGCTGACTACTAGTATGTTTCAGATTAATGCAAAGTGTTAATATTTTATATTGCTTACTTTTTTGTCCTTTTTTTCTTTTCTGAAAAGATGTGTGAAAAAATGAAAGCTACATGTACACCATAAACTGCATTTCTTGACTTTTGAGTCTGCGGTTGATGAAGCTTGTTACACATCTGTATTAATTTTTCTGGATAATTTTTTGCTGATTCTTTAGAAGGAAATGAATAAATGTTTTTTGCCTAGCTAATCTTATATCTGTTCACTTCAAATTAGTGTTGTGTTATTTTTCATGGAATAAAGATTTTGTATGTGATCTTGCCAAAAGAAAGGTATTTAAACTGTAGAAATATTGATAAATTAAAAAGTGTACCTTATTATTAGCCAGGTTAAGAACTGCAGTTTTGTAAACTCAAGCCTCATGTGTTTTTGACCAATGCCTGTTTTTTAAATTTAGTTTAGGTTTTCTTCCCCCCTGAAAATTATATAAATAGCATAACCAAAATATTATAATTACTTTGCATTACTTTAGTTTGTTTTGAAATATCAGTTTTGTGGATCTTAAACTAATTCAGCATTCACCATTTTATTTTAAACTGATGTGTTTGTGAACAGAGTAGTTTCAGAATCAACTTTGAGAAGCTCATCTTTTGTGTACAAGGTTGACAAGATAATTGGCTGCTAGTGCTCTGAATTTTTCTTAAATTTCTGCATTTATTTTATTGTTTTTAATGTGATAAAATGTGTCACCTGACCTATCAAGTTAATCTTAAACATTAATTACATAAATACATAAAACATAAATGCAAAAAAAAAAAAATTGAGGAAAAAATTATGCCTACGCTCTAAAATACACATCTCTATTGAATAGACAAATAGGTGTTGATAGCCTGCAATTAATGGAGTTACATGCTTGAAGGCCTATTTTCTGTGTAAACAGAAATTATTTGCAAATTACTGGTTTTAAAAGCTGGTCACAGGTGGGGAAAATAAAAGGTAGGGAGGGCACTGGCTTTCTCCTCAGTACTATGTCTGAACATAAAAATCCAATATTTGATGTTGATTTCATGAAGGTCATCTGACTTGTGTAAGAAATTCTACTTGGAAAAAAAACCCCACCAGGCTAAAGTAAGGGAATGTGGTAGGGAGTATAAGCATACTGTGACACTTAACTGGTGCAGAATTTCCTTCAAGAATGTCACCTGTTTTTGCTATATTTTCCAGAATTTCTTGTCTTGAAAAGTATGCTGTGAGAAAAGAAGGCCATTGCTCTTGCAGGGTGTGGACACATTTTCCTTTGTATGGTTAGGATTAGGTTTTTTTTTTTTTTTTTATGTTGTTCACTGGCAGTTAGACTAAAGTGCTTAAAAAAAGGGTTTAGTGGCCAAAGCAGGTGAATGTTCTCTTTCTATAAAACTTGTAGAAGAATGGGTGAAGTTTGGGCAAATATGCTGCATCTGCCTATAGTAATACCATCCCAGATGGGCAATCAGATAGCTAGAAACATTGTCCACCAACAGAACAAATGAAGGATTTGGAGAGTCAAGAAGGTATAGAAAAACTGAGTGTTTACCACTGCAGGAAATATATTTTCATAGTTATTTTTCATGCCCAAAAATTAGTCCTTGAGAATCATCATATTCTATGAAAAGTTTTATTAACATTTCTGAATGACTTTAACCCCATTGTGTTTTTATCAGTCCCAAGAGCCACAACCTGTTTAAAATATTTTTTATCTTTATAAACACAATAAAGTAAGTTGTCTTGCACATAGATTTGTAGATCTCATTAGAGATACTTTTTAAAAAGGTGCTCCATCTCTTGGGAAGATAATGACAAGTAGTAATCTTGGCATGCAAAGTTTTCAGGCAGGAACACTTTGTTAAAATAGGTTGTTTAATCTTTCCAGCATTGTTTTGAAGTGGATGTACTTTTTAATTGCACTTTCACACAGCATTATGACTTGAATGAGGGAAAGACAAGGGCAGCTGAAAACAAATGTGGTGGTAATATCAGTTAGATGGTGTTCCAGGTGAAAAAATAGCCAAGTATTTGCTTAAGATTTCAAGTGTTATCAAAGTCATGCAAGAAAAATGGCAGTTTTTAAACTCATTAAAGTTAACATTTGTCTGTGTTGTAAATGAGGTATATTCCCTAGGGTAGTTAGCAGCTTTGGTGGCGCAAGATGGGGGTAATTTTTCAGATGTACTGTTTCCAATGGGCCAGTGTCCTAAGGCTTTGCTTTAAATGGCCTTTTTATGCAGTAGGATAATGGGCAGTTTGTGCATTGCTAAATCAGCCCTATTTTATTAGGAATGTTACAGTCAGGACACTTACAATTTGTCAGAGGAAATGCAGAACATCTATACAGGAGTCTGTTTAAGGGGACATCATTTCTCGATAAGCTCTTGCTTAGGTCAACATGCAGCACTGCTCTTATGCTATTCCTCTGTTGCTTCTGCCACACGGGAATGCTCTGATTTATTAGGATTGCACAAGTCATGTCCTCCGCCTGACTGCATCCACAATGTGGAAATTTTCCCTTCCCCTTTTCAAAATGAAGTGTAGAAGGTTACTTTAAAGCCCTCTTAAAGTATTTCAAAGAGGACTGTTTCAATGAAAGGAAATGCCCGTATGCTGTACAGTATCTTCTGTAGTATAGCTGCTTATTATACATACATCTATTGTTCTGGAAAGCGTGCTATTTAAGAGCATTGTCTGGACCCATATTCTGTTATTCTACTACTGTAAAATGCCTATGATGATGTACAAAGATAAAAGGAGATTGTGAACCTAGTGGATGTGATACAAAAATATCCAGCAGCTAATGACATTATAGTTTTTAGCTACACTGTATAAAAACCAAACATCAAGAACAACAACAAAAAAATAAGTCCAGAAGTCGAAGTGAGTTGCAGTGACAGGTACTACAAATGTATGTGCTGTCAACTTTTTAATTACATTTCAAATTGTAGAGGCATTTCTCCTATAAAACCAGCTTAATAAATGATTATTCTTTAGTCAAATCTGCTGTAAAAACTATATGCAATTCAGTGTTGTGTTCATTTCCCGTTTGATAAAGGTGCTAATACTCTGTCATTCAGGCTGCTATAACTAAGAAATTTTTGGTTTGTTTCAGCATTATGATATTTTAAACTCAGTGCAACCAAGGACTCTTTTAATGAAAAGAAGAAAGCAATGAAAAGCCTCAGCAATTTTGTGTTTGATGCCAATTGTAATATGAGAAAAGCAGAAAGTATTTTGAAGGGGTCAAAGCTATTCTTTTTTTTTTTCTTTTGTAACACTGAATTTAGCTGTCTGCAGGCACTTGAGTCCAGAATATTCTACCTTCCCTGCAAAGAGATATAACATTAGGGTTTCTCTTAAAAGGTGTCTTGGATGACTGTGAGGTAACCTTCCTTGGAAGTGGAGTAACTACATTATTCTGATTCACATTAACTCATTCCTTTTAGTTTTTTTCCCACTCATTGAACTGCTGTTTAGCATCACTACTTCACTTCTGTGTTTCTCCCTGTATATCTTCCTGTGATGCTTAGGGGTAAGAAGGTTTGATTATTTTGTTATTTTTTATTTTTTTTTAAATATAAGAGGTAGAGGTTTGTGCAGGTTTCTTGGATTTGCATGAACCATTCAAAGACCTTTCTTTCTTTGCAGCTCTTTGTAGTTCACTCTTCAAAAACTGGAATGATCAAATGAGGAAGGGGAGATTTTCTTCGAGTTGCTAATGTGTCAAAATAAAGAAGGCACAATGGAAATACCTAAAACTGGGTGTTGACATTGCTTGTTCTCTCTATCTGCTGTCCTTAAAGAAAAATTTCTGCAAGTGATGCCACTACTTAACTTGAAAATCATGAAAGATGTTAGTTACCCACAACAGGGCAGGCAATCTGTGAGCAATATGCTTGAACAGATAGCAGGAATGGGGAGGACGGGGCTGAGGAAGGGAATGCTGCACTATGGGCTGTGCACCAAGTGGTTTTTCAAACCAAGTACTGTGCTGTTCAATGATTAACAGCAGAAGTACCTTCTGCTGGCACTGTAAAGTGGTGTGGCTGCACTTTAGTTTGATATATAAGTACCTAAATCAGTATGATTAGACTGTGCAAATTAGATTGATGTAACATCGCATAAGCATTGCCTAGAGAAGAAAGAATTTGATTTTCAGAAATGCTGGATACTTGCAAAGTTCAGCTGCCAAAGGATCGTTTGAAAAGATTAAGTTTTTGGTGCGAAACCTGTGCTTAACCAGTGACAAAGGTACAATTTTTAAGGTATAAGACAAAGAACAAAGAAGGTTTTTTTGAGAAGTTTTGAGAAGTAAAGACAAAACAAATCTTCAAATAATATTTAGGCTCAAGCAAATTCTATGAAATGGAATAAAAACACAATATGCCAGCTAATATCCAGATAAAAATTCACTTTATTAAAGCTGTTAGTTCTTATGAAAGTGTTAAATGAATATTTAGGGAATTGGTATTATCATTGCAAATTTGTCACTTTGCAGTCACTTCTTGACATTCAGTAATTTTCAATTTACTATCCCATACAAAATTATTCTGATAGCCAATGTTAATTTTCTAGATTATTACAAAAAGTGCTATTTGCATTCCTTATCTAAAGCCTTAAAGGAAAGAACAAGTACAGAGAACTTTCTTTCCTCCAGAAGTCAGTTTTCAAAGCTGCAGTTAGGGAACTATTATTTTTATATACCGTCAACTCCTGTAAAATCTTAGGTTCATTTAAAATTGTCTAGTATTTTTGCCTGTACTTTTGGTATGGTAATATTTCACATTCAGATTACTCCTGGATCATCAAGGTAAAAGGGAAAGAGACTTTACCTCATTTAAATTTAATTAATGAATTGCTAACTCTGAAACCTAAAGATGATATTAAACTGTGCTATCCTTTCTATGGTATATCATGTCCTTTTTTGCAGAATCATCCAGGTAACTTTAGTATCTGTTCTTTAATAATGCATTTCAGCCTTCCAGGAGTTGTGAAAGACAATGTCTTCCTTGCCTTCAGGAATGGAGCAAGGCAAAGGCTTTTATTGAGAGGTTTTTAGGAGTCTGCTTTTTGCGTGGCGAAGTAGGATACCTCACTTTTTGGGACAATATGAACTGAAAATAATACAGGTTTCAGCAAAGAATAGCAGAATGTAGCCTCTGTTTTATGCTTGTTTTTATTTTTGGGGACTGCATTTTGGTAATCTTTCAGATTTAATATGCCTTTTGTTACTGAATATATTAGTAGCCCATAAATAATCTTTTCTATGCCCAAAATGCATTGAATGCAAGCAAACAAGCAGTAGAAGTGCTGTTACTTCTGAGAGGTGCCATGAACGCTCCCTTCTCTAAATACCAGTTGAAGTCTGGGCTGTTGAAAGAGCCCAAACAGTGATAACAAAGCAGCTTTCTGTCACTGAGCTCAACTGTGGAGCCTCCATAATATGTGCTCTATGTTTAAACTTGCTGGACTGTGGAAAGCAAGTATAAAGAGCAACTTCAGAAGATGTCTTACATATATATATACAGGCAGAGAAACAAGGGACTGATCTTACTTAATTCCAAAGAAACAACCCATCTGTACAACTCAAGACCCTCAAACATATACAGAATGTTTAAGGATTCTGCTTTATCAGAAATAGTAAGAAAGGGGTGTTAGAAAGAATTGAACCAAGTTGTAACAGTACTGGGAGAAAAGAAACAATAAGCAGAAGGTGTCAGATCACTTGTGATTCAGTTGTATGCTCCACCATGAGCAGCATAAACATTTATATGTTAGTTCTGTGTGCATACTGCACAAACCAGCCTTTAAAACTACTTAGAATATTTAGAATCTGGGGCTGAAGCTTGACCCAGAGGGAAGAGGGAGCATCATTCCCTTCCTGTGCTCATCCCTGACCTTATAGTCTTTGCATTGCTGATAGACAATTCCAAGAGCTGCCAACAGTGTTGGTGACTTAACTGAGCTATGCGGGGGAGAAGAAATAGTGATGCACTGTTCTGCTGCTTTTTTACTCCTGACACACCCCATATGCTGAGATGGTGGGTGGCAGGAGAAAAGCTGGCACATTAGCAGTAGTGCATTCCCTGTGCCAGGGGAATAATCTGTTGGCTAGTTAAATCTAATTTCTATTTCATTTCTCCTCCTTGAGTAGCACTAAAAGGCAAGATCTTCACAGAAAATGCAGCTTTTGGAGTATGTGATAGTGCAGTCTACAGAATGCTATGAAGCTTGTGCCTTTAAACTCTATTTTAAATATTGATTTTAATACATAAAAAAAAACCCAAACAAACCAAGCAATAACAAAAAACAACCCACACAAAACTCCCCTCTAAACTGTCTAGAACTTCAGTGCAGTAGCAATTCTTACAGAAATATACAACTATTGTGCCCTTGTTACATTTTTAGGTATGTATATACATGGGAAAATTTGTTACACCAGATAATTCAAGTAGGCAAATCAAAGCAGAAGCAAAAAAAACCTTATTTTCTACGTTAATAACATTGCTTGTTAAACAGAAGTTGGCATAGAATCCCAGTGTGAAATTGCCAAGAAAAGATTGTTAATTTGGCATAAGCTTTGTTTCATTCAGTATGATATGAAAATAAGTAGAATTATATGTGCTTTTGCGATTTGTATTGATAGTGAAAACGAAGATTTACATCACAAGGAAAATAGGTGTGTACCATCAAGGGGAGTTCATGTTCATCTGACAACTGCAGGACTTGGCAAACAAATACAGTAAACTTGGAGGCAAGCAGCAGAGAAAATGTCCTGCAATGTTTTCCTGGAAGAAGCAAAACAGCAGAATCAATCATCTTTTCAATGAGAGTTTGAGGTGAGTTGGAGCTTGCTCTCAGCTCTGCAGAGAACTTGTGTACTCTTTTTCACTATGCATAGAAGACTTTTATTCCAGCAGGGTTGGTACAGGGCTTCTCTTTTGTAATGGAGACCTCCAGCTCCTGGAGCTTATTAGGCTCCGTAGCGTTACAGCGGCTGCTGAAAAGGGAGTGATGCTCATTGCTTTTAAGCGGTTGTGGTCTACTCTTTATGCACCAAATAGGTGCATAAAAAGTGTACCCATGTGCACGCTTTACGCAATGGGTGTAAATAAAATAGGTGACATGGTTTACCTGTCCATGGCAGGGGTTTGGAACTAGATGATCTTAAGGCCCTTTCCAACCCTAACTATTTCATGATCTATGATTCGAAATCATACTGCATGGCTTTACTAGTTACCCCAAGAAAGCTGCAAAACTGGAAGTAAAAGGCACTTGTACATAATTAATAATTGACCTTTTTGCCTTACTGTAATGCTGTAAGTATCCAGAGATATTTGGTCTTGCTGTTTTTTCACTGTGAATAGCTATATTTGTCTTTCAAGCTCTCTCTCTCTCTGGACGACATGGAGCTCCACTGGCAGTAGCTTCGTGGAGGTAGCTATTCTGCCCAGCTCAGCATGGATGTGTGCAAAGACAGTTATTTGCTTCTACCTTTTACATGAGGGCTCAAATCAGAGCACCATCATGAAGTAAGTGTAATAAAATCCTGATTTCACTGAAGTCAGTCTGTTTTTCACTGTTGGTTTTATTTGGGCCAGGATGTTAAGTTAGGGGAGATAGGATGCTTTTTGCTATGGATTTCTGGTGCTGAAATATCTTTCTTCACATCTGGAATGAGAGTAAATATGAATGCAACAGATTTCAAAGGATGACAAGAATGAAACCATTTTGACAAGATTAAGACAGTGTGCTAGAATTTAGATGGCTAAGGAGGCCTAACACATTTAGCACCTCAGTTCCTCCCATAGCTCCTCTTTGCCAGAAGCCACTGCCATTGTGACATGAGTAGCAGAAGGGAAAATGTTGCTGCACTTCAATTATTTTTAGTTCACAAAGGCATTAATTTAAAAATGAAAAATCCTCCAATGGTAATGAAGTGGGGCAGCTGCAGAACAAAGTGGGGATAGTGAAGTCTTGTTTTGAGTAAAGAGAAACCAAGTGTTTGTACCAGCAGATTTCTGCAGATACAAAGTAGTAAGTAGTTTTGATTTATATTGAAATTATTGTTAAAGGGAGGGAAAAAAAATTAGGTTCAGCAAAGAACAAAAGTAACTTTGAATTTTATATATTGATGATTAGGATGCTTTGGGTACTTTCTTGCTGACTGGCATATGTAATATCCAGGCTAGAAGTAAAACCCCAGATAATCAAATCATTTTGGAGAGACTTCTACTTGTCTTTCTGCCTCTCAGTGGATTTGTGTGGATTTTGCTAAAATTCTCTATCTAGTTATTTTGTTCATTAGCTTTTTCTGTTCTACAGTGTGAGAGCAGTAAATTATCAGCCATAGTTACTGAAGGGGAAGAAGAAGATAGCTTTCTTGTTCCATACGAAGTGGGAGGTGAAGCGGCAAAGACAGGAAGATTGATTCAAGAAGATAACTCAGTAGTTTACAACATGGAGGACAAGGGAGATCCTTGAAGGTAAAAGAACTGACAAAATTTCACAGCAGGCACGAGTGGAAGATGAGAATCCAAGGGAAACATCATGCCATGTGAGAAGCAGGCTTTCATTGATCACAACATGCCCTGATGTTTCCATGATAGCACTGTCTAGCAAACAATGCATTAACAGTGGTGAGAAGAGAATACAGTATCTGACAACTTTTTGTTTTGTTTTAAGAGGTACACATTAAAAATACATCTAAACGATAGGACAGAAAGAATCTTAATAAAGTCATTAAATTTC
The DNA here is from genome assembly GCA_002631895.1 of Agapornis roseicollis. Lineage (NCBI taxonomy): Eukaryota > Metazoa > Chordata > Aves > Psittaciformes > Psittacidae > Agapornis > Agapornis roseicollis. The sequence continues at coordinate 36,195 of NDXB01001731.1, read as the reverse complement.
TGGTAGATGTGAATCTCTAGGGATGTTTACATATGCTATTGAAGAAAGCTGAAAAAAAAATATTAGATTTTGCATTTCCAAGCTTAATTCATAATTTTATTTTGTTCTGTTTAAAGAAGTCTATGCAGAATTATTAAGTTACTCAAAATAATCCCAAAATAGAAGACTGAGTCTTATAAATATTTTACATATTTGCATTTAATTTGTTGAAAATAGTATAAAATCTGCTCACATTTGGCATCCCAAATACAAATATTAGGAACCCAATCCCCTCATGCAGTATAATTTTAACAGTATTTCAAGAGATACCATACACACTTTTATTCTAGAATAAGGAATTTTATTTTAGTACGGGGAAAATGTGTGCATGTCTTCATACCTTGTGAACTGAACTGTGTGTTAGTTTCTCTGCACATCTGCATTCACTGCAGAAGAAAAAGAAAAGTCCCACCAGAAGTATTTGATTTGGAAATATATTTGTGTAGCAGACACAAAAAAATTAGGTTAGGAGACCATGTTGTGCAGAGGATCTTTTACCTCTAAAGTATAAACCTTCTGTTGTCTAGCAAAGGAGGGTTAAATGCAGAGCTTTTAAGTTGAGAAAATATGCAGTTCATGTGAAAGGTTTGATAGCACTATATACCCACCAAAAGCTTAAATGTGCCTGACTGGTTTTATGGAAGGCAGTAAATTAGTCTTTCCTTTACCTTTGACAGGTGAGAAGCAGTTCTTGCATGACTGGTGCTATCACCATACATCTACTACTGCACAGGTGAGGCTTTCAGTTTCAAAATGATGACTGGTAAGAAAAACAAGATGTCTTTCCTGGTTAAAAATTTAACTCTTCTATGATTAGTCTGGGCCAATTAGGAAACCCCTGGGGTTCAGACTATGGCTCAAGTACAAGCTTGAAAGCCAGGTCTCTTGATACTTGTTCTTGGTAGTAAATGCTGGCACATATAGTATTGATTTTCATTTAGATATCTTAATGTTTCCAGACAATCCTAGCAGATGTGGGCTGAACTCAGATCTACGAGAGTGCTGGGCTGCAATCTGCAAGCATTTTTCTTGCCATTTTGTTTCATTTTTCCTAAACTTAACTGATTTGGAATCAGGAGATATAAATGAAAAATGCAGAGTTTGCCTATCAATCATGGCATGTACAAACATTGCTACTGCCCTTTTCTAACATCCTATTACCACTGGGTAGTTGGCTAGTCAAACAGGAATAAAAATTACACTGCAAACATCATAAGTTAGGCTTGATTTGTTGAGCAAGAAGCCTGACAATTCTGTAAGAGTTATATACCTCAGCCTCGCTGAAAATCAGCCTTGTTATGGCTCTGGTACGTCTATAAAGATTGTTCATTTCATATAAAACAGCTACCTGCACTGAAAGGCCTGAAAGGAAGAATGATGCTGGTTATAAATATAGAGGAAAATCTATTTGTCTGCCCCTTCGTGCTGTTAGCAAGTCACTCGATGCAGCCCTTATGCTGTTCCTAGGCAGCAGGGGGAGTTTTCCATGGCCACCTTTTGCTTTCATCTTCTGGCCTGGACTGAAGCACATCATCTCTCTTTGTCATATGAGATAAAGCAATGAAGTGTGACCAGTGCCACTGCATTGCACTCTGCCCACCAGGAGCATGTTAATGATAATGAAAAACTATACTGCACCACATTTAAACTAAATGTGAGCGTAAGGCTGTCTGTCGGCAGACTGGTATAACAGTTAGTGTCATAAAAGATAAATAGAAATTATTAGAATTGGCTCAGAAGGGATTTTTTATAGAGCAGGGTTGTATTCCTTTAAAGATACATTATCAGACTGTTAAATCTAATTTCAGACTACTGGGCAATTAAAATGATTAACATTATTTACTCATATAGTTCTATTCATTAAAGTTTTAAACACCCTTTACACACTATTTATGTTGAAAACAGAGAAATAACATGTTAAAATGTCTTGGGTCATTAATCATTCAAATTTTCTGTATAACTACTTTCTCAAAACCTTAGCACCACAGTGAATATTTACAAACCTCAGAGGCAGTTTTGAAAGGGTGAACAAAGTCAAATCCCACCCACCTCTTATATATCCATCAGACCTTTGGTAGTTTCTGGGCCCTTTTGTGTTTGCAAGAAAAATCAGGCAGAAAATTCTGAAAAGTTTATTTTAAAAGTTTTTCTATACAGGGACCTGTACAAGTCTTAGCTGCTTTCACCAGGGGGCTTGCTACTTCTGATATTTAAAGGTAACAGCGTGGATGCTGTTACTGAAGCTAATGGAAACTCCAAGTATAAAGCCTTGTGTACAGAAATGAAAACATACCCTGAGTCTGTCACTTAGTTTTCAAATGTGTCAGATGGAATTTCATATTATCTACTGACAAACCAGTTTATTCGATAGATATAAGAAGAGATCTTCAGGTTATTAAATGCTGACTTTAGTTAGAAGCCAAACACCTACTTCACTTCTGTGTTGACATTTGTAACAACCTCTGAAACACTGTGGAAAAGTCCTGAAAGTCCATATACAGTATGTGTCAACACAATTATAAACTATATATTTATGCTGGTCTTTTGAAAATACGAAATCTGCAAGCTTTATAGCGGTTTAAAACACTTTTTTTTTTTTTTTTT
>NDXB01001731.1:17655-33419 GCA_002631895.1 Agapornis roseicollis | reverse complement strand
AAAACTTTTTTTTTTTTTTTTTTTTTTTTTTTTTTTAATCAGGCACCTACTGAAAATGCCTGGTCCTTTTTGAAGAAAATGCTGTAAATTACAGTGGAAGGTTGGATATAATGTAGACTGTGGTCATGTCCTGGGAAACCAGGTTATTGTATTTGCCTGCCCCTGGAAGCAGTGGAAGAACTTGTGGCCTTCAAAAACTGCTTCACATTGCACCAGGTAAGAAACGTCAATACTTGCATGTCAGAAGTTCAGAGGAACACACAAGGCTGCGGGAAGTGTGCTGCCTGTGACACTGAACGTCTTGTTTCTCAGACAGGCCATAGGCCAGATACGCTGAACAAGTGTGGTCATTACTCTTTCTGTGCCACTATTAGTAAGAGGAAGAGGTAATTATAATTAGCCTGTCTGAAGTCACCCAGGGGCTCAGCTGATATGTCAAAAATGTAGATGGCGTTAAACATGGAGACACAGCTATATTTTTTCCAGCTGGCAGCATGATCCTAGCACCAACACCACATTTAGTATGCTAAGGTCTTTCCCTTTGAGAATATCAAGGAATATTCAGAACCCTTTATAGATGCCTATTTCAGGAGCTGTGCACTCTCTGAGTAGACAAGTGGAGAAGTGGCTTCCTAATTTAAGTGGTCTGGATTAGGCTCAGTTATCTTACAGATTTACTAAGGAACACTGCCTCCTAATTTATTTGCTTGAACAGGCTGCCATATTCAGTTAAAGACTACTGCAGCAATGCTAGGATTATTAGTAAATGATATACTGACTACAGATGTGGGCCCAGTCAAGTGGTTTGTCTTCCAGTAAGATCTGATAGTATGAGAGGGTCACCCAGCTGTAGAGGATGTACCCAACCTTCTGGAAGAGACCATTTTTTACTCCTTTGTTTTGCCAGTTTCTCTCTTTGTTCCATTACTCTTATTCTCTCTGTAAGACTGCCTGACATAACAAGTGGCTCACTATGCAGAATTGAACTGTGTGATTTTATAGCATTGTGTACTGTATCTGATGCAGTTCTAACTCTAGACAATAAAGGTAACTCTCAGTCTGTATCAATGAGGATGATTCTAATGCTATTCCATCATTTATTTCAAAAGCAACATGAGCAGAGCCTTTTCCTTGAGAGACTGACAGCCGTTATCATCTCTGTGGTGCTATAAGCTTTTGCTGACTTCAGGGATCAGAAATCCCAGAGATAGTCCTAAATTTCATGTCAATGTATGGTGCTCTAACCCAGACCACCAAATTGGCATACAGAGGCACTATACCAGTGCAGAATAGGGCTGATAATTAACAGATGAATATGAAGATCATATGACTTTCAAACAAATAATTTGCTTGAATTTTTTCCTACCCAAATCCAGATGGAGAGAAGCAAGGTGGAGAAATAGTCCAGTTAACATGAAGAGAGATCATTACCTGTTTTTTTACTGCTCTCTGCTACATTCAATGTGTCTGTGTCTTATTCAGAAGCATGGGACTTCAGCATAGTTGTGATCTGTCCGGTGTTGCTGTGGTAGTCATGACTACTGTGTCCTTCCAGACTTTTCTTGTGAATGTGGGTGGCAGAAAGTGGTCTGAGGGAGGGACTCTAAAGGACTGAAAAGGGCTTCCTTATTCCTATTGGAGTAGGGAGAACAGGAAATACTTCTACTGCATTGGTTTTATACACCAGAAATGTATCCATCATTTTGATCTGTGACAGAGTTTGGCCTTCAAGTTGCCCTAGCTGTGTTTGGTCACATAGTATTAGTATCGATTCTGGTGCTCTGTGTACCTTCGCCTAAGCCTAACTCTGGGGGGTTGTTGGACTGGTTTCCCTCCAGGGCTGCAGATGAGTTCTACTCAAATCATCAGTCAGAAGAATATACTGAACCCAGAATACCACAAAACCTCACAGATATCACTGAAAAACAGAATACAAAAGTTAGTCCATGTCTCCGCCTTTTGCATTTTGCTAAAAATCAAAATTTTCTAATGTGGGAATGAGTTTTATTGTTGGTATATCTGGAAAATTATTTTTCCTTTGAGGCTTTTTTTGACTTCTTATGCCTCCCATTGATTTTGATTATTTACTGTTTGACAAGGGGAGCACCAGCAGCCCATGCTGTGCAAAAGATCAGAGGTGCCTTCATTCCTCAAGGCTATTGCCTTCTTTAATTCTTCAGTGTAGGCTCAGTGAATTGATTGCATTTTCTTCTATTTGACACTTTATATTTCACATTTCTTCATCAGACTATGGTAACATGGTGTCTTATAGAGCAGGCTGCTCTGAGAATATAGCCTTTTTGTCTTAGCCATTATTATAACCCTTCCATGACTTGTAACAGCAACTTCCAGCTACTGTCCTGATTAATCGTCCTTCAGTTAAACTGTATGAAGTGGTATCTTGTTAATCCACTTTCTGTGCTTTTCTTTTATTGGTGTTATATGTATTTCATTTTTAATCGTCACGTGATGTGATTTGAGGGCAATTGTTCTTTGATTCTTTTTCCTCAACTGGGATAGTCTTACAGGCCTAAGGGGAGATTTTTTAACTGCAAGTACTGTATGCCAAACAAAGCAAGATCAAATATTTGCAAATACAAACAAATAAATGTACAATATATTTGGGCATGTAGTTATGTGTGGGTACTTTAAAAAACAGCTCCTTGGACAGACATATTTTACAATGGTGAGAAAGAAGCCAAGGGATATGAGGTTTAGAATCTTGCTACTTTATGAGTTATTCATTTTCTATTGAAAAATAGTTAATGTAAGAATCTAAATTGCTAAAAAAAACCCCCAAAGTTAGTTCTGTCAAAGCTGGCTTTAGGTCATATTTCCAAATATTTTGATCAAATAGGCTTTTCTCTCCCTTCCTGTGTTATAAGATATGCTATAAAGTATATGTTTCCAGTGACTGATGTTTGTACTATAAGTCCCTGTAGATGAAAACTTGGGTGATGTTAGATCAGAGTCTCCAGTAATTTCATAATTTCTTCGTGAAGAAATGCTTGGTTTTGGCTGTAGTTGGCAATCAGTCTAAATGAATCAGTAAGATGGGATGATCTCAGCTCTTATAAATAATAGCAGCCTTCTCCTGTTAGATATGTCTTTCTTCTGGAAAAGCTGGTTGTCCCACATTAATGCATTTCTAATCAAACACACTAAGCCCCATATGGTATATTTTTAACACATTTGAGAACCCTGGTTAAGACAGAGTTTTAAATGTACTGGAAACAAGAGTTCATTGTTGTTCAACAATCAAGAGAGTGTAAAAAGAGTATACCCTTGCATTTCTGTGTTATTCTGCCTATTATAGTATTGGGTCTCATTCTCGTTCCTCCTCCCCTGCCTCTGCTTTCTGTGATATGGCCTTCATGTTACCTTATTACAAGGTTTATCCTCTCTCTCCCTCTTAAACATAATGAACATCAGAAAACACCCCTGAGGCATAAATAAAAACCAGGAGGGGAACATCCCAGAATACCAGGGGATGTTATGAGGAAGGAAGTCCACAATAGTTCACACTAGCAAAATAACACAGCTTAAGATAGAGCTTGCCTATAGAAATGTTATTTGAAAAGATTTTTTTTCATGTTTTTATGAGAAAATAGCTGAAAAAATATTTTTATAAGATATTTGTGTTTATTGTTTTTAAAAAATGGCATCTACTTCCACTGAGTCATCAGTCTCATGTCATGGCATTAAGTAGAAACCAAACATGAATTACTAAAACCAGTGTTGTATATTACCTAAAATTTCTCAACAAGCACAATTCAGAGTTTGAGGAGAACAGATAAAATGATGAATTCTGTCTCGATGACCTATAATTCAACTGTTCTTTGTAGCAGAAATAGGCCGTGTACAGAGAGCTTGTCTAGCTGAAAAACAATTCTGTATTACTTCATTTCCCTGAGTATCTTTTCGTTCAAAATTTTCACATTTATTTCTAATCAATAGACTTTAAGGAAAAATTAATCACTGGCCACCTCACACTGCTTTTTGATAGAAGAGTGTACATTTAGGTGGAGTACAGAGCTTCCCCTTTTCTGAGTGTACATGAATTCTATATGGGCTAAAACATGCAGGATGAAAAAAGACAGCATCAGAGGCACACTTAGAAAAAAGTACGTATTTGACATTATTGTTCAAGACACCTGGAGTCTCTTTCAACTCATGTGAGGCTGCTTCCTGCAGTGTCAGCACCAAATGGTTATTCCAGTAGGATAGCAGGAGCTAGAAATTTAGTTAGAACATGTTCACATGCAGAAGGAAAACCAAGCATGCCAACGTGCTTCCTCTAGTTAACTTAAATTGCCCCTCTGACCCTGCAGTGCTTTTCACTGATGTACTGCTGTAACATTACTTGAATGACATTTTTACGTTTGCTGAATGTTAACCTGCAAAAATGCTATATTTGCTCCTTTACTTTGAGACAGGATGACATGCACTGCAGCTCCCAGTTGCTGGGGGGTACTTTTATGCTCCTTTCCTGACAGACAAGATTCCAATAGCACCATATGTCAAAACTTCCAACCAATTCCAGTCATGTACCCACACCGTCCAGCTGTCACAGCTATAATTATTGAAACTAAAGCCCAGAGAAGTTTGTAGTTTTGGAAATGCTGTAGTCTCCTTAGATCTTTACTACTGATGTTATAGCTGATTAGGACCCTGCCAGCCTTCTGCTGGTCTCTTGAAAACTGCTGTAATTCTCATTCATCATGGAAGCTAACCAGCTGCTCCAGAGTCATCTCCTCAAATGTGTTGCTTGATGTTATACTTTGCTGTTGTCCTGACCTTGATACTCTGGATGTTCAAACAAAACTACTTAAGATATTGGAGTTGGTACAAAAGGATCTGGTTTACATTCTTCACAGAAAAATTAAAACATTCTTAGGTAGGTACTGTGAAGGCTGCTGCTAGTCTTCACTCATTTCTCAGTCATCCTGCTTCATTTCTGTTACCATTTCAGGTGAGGATGTGAGAAGTGATGACCTCTTGGAATGCCCCCCTGTCAGGCTGACACTGAGTTTTTGGCAGAAATATACCTCTTGTCTTGTAGCAGAGATGAAAAGGACTTCTGCAGTCACAGTTTTGAACCTTTACATCCATTTTTGTCACTTTTATCGAAATCTAATTAAGTTTAGCATCTTTTGATTCTCTTTGAACCTTTGGCGGAGTAAAGAGTTCAGCTATTGGTTTTTTTTATTAAAATCTGAAGTTGAAAGTTTTAAGATCTTATGTTTGTAAGTTTTAAACTTTTTGACAGCTGTTGTGTCCATATCCACTGTAGTGCTTGATATGTGTATCACAAAAAAGCAGCACATTTCTGGATTGTATTTTCACACTATATTCTTTTTTGTCTCTAGGTGCCAGCCCTTCTTGCTTGCATTGCAGTATCTTCACTGAGAATGTTAGTTATGCTTTTCTGGCTCATTTATACACTTAGGAGACTTTTTAAATTCTAAACGTATGAAGGTTTTTAAATTTAAATAAGAATCATGTAATTTACCTGGCTTATATTTTGATCAAATAGCAACTTGTAATCTAGTTCCTAGACTCCAATATATGGATCTCAACCTGGATTTCTAAACTCTTCTGAGGTGATAGGTAAGAAAATGTCAATATATTTAAAGGAGAAATGTTTTATGAATGAGGAGAGACTTGAAAGTGTGAGAAGCAGGACTATGTAAGAATTCCTAGAGTGGAACAACTGACTAATTTGATGAAGAAAATGAAAGAGGGAAATTTATTAAACATATTCTTTAGCAACTGTCTTTTAATAATGAAGAAACTATTTAAATAAGAACTGTCACCAAAAAAAGTTGAATTTGATATTGCTGGTAAGAAGGCTCAGAATGGCTTTCAATATTGGAAGAAAATCAAGTGAGTTGTCATGCGGATCAGTGGTTCACATTTACAGGCAGAAAGGGTGATGTAGATCTAATAGGCAGACCAGATTTCTTGAATACACGTGAGAAATTATTCCGAAAGGAAAAAAATCTCGTCTCTAGTTTATGGTTAATGGCCAGATTGAGAAATGATAAAGAGATTTGGCCCAGTGGACTCTTAGGGCCTCCTTGTTTCTGAAATCTCCAAGTGCAGGCTCTTGTATTTTCTCATTAACTAGCTCTTGTTGGAAGCCTGAAGTCAACAACTTTTGCATAACTGACTACATCTGACCCCCACTTTTGGGACTCTTGGTAGTCCTCCTTAAAGTGAGCTGAATCATAGGTGAAATGCAGCTTTTCAGTAGGAGACTGAAGGAGAATAAAAAGGGAATCATCAGTCAAAGAGCTCAATACAATTGGATGACCAAAGGCATGGAAAGTACAGAATAAAAACAACTGGAGAAGCAATCAGCGTAAGAGCAGCAGAGGGATGTGTAAAGAGAAACATGACACATGGATTGTATCACAAATAAGAGAGCTGAATGAGACATTTGAGCTGGATATGTCAGCAGTGAAAGACAAGCCTGAGCAAATAGTTTAGGACAGTGAGCAAAGAATAGATGATGGAAAAAATATTTTGAAGTGGTGCAGAGTGTGGGGTACAAAGTAGATGAAATATTTCTTTTAGAAGCTTCCCAGTAAATATGAAGGAGAGAATACATGCTGGAATTCTGAGACATAATAAAAACTCAGTAGAAACTGAAAGAAGAAGGTGAAAGCCAAGGTGCAGGGTTCTGGCTAGTGTGCAATGACCATTGAGTAAAACACTATGTCAGAACAAGGAAAGTTACAAAAACTGTCCAGGACTGAAAGAATAAGGGTATGTGAAAAGAATATAGATCTGCTTCAGAAAATTTTAAGCAAGCAATGCTTGCAGAATGTATGAGGAAGATAGATATTTTTATGAGATATTTGTAGTAAGATGGAAATTGGTGTAGATACAGCTGTCTTTTGAGAGTTTATTGCCACCACACCCTAAATTAAATTAGTATGATACATTGACAGGAAGTTATAAATTGCAATTGGAGAATAAGCCAATGGAATGGTTTTCCATGATCACAGGAGTGGGAGAAGCCCGGTTACTGTTACAGGTGGAAAGAACCACATTGTATGAGAAAACAGTGCAAAAACTTGGCTTGTCAGAGGATATTCATCTTATGGCTTCATTAAAGAACCATCAGAGGTTTCTTGGAGAAACTAAGACCAGTAGGCAGAAATTCAGATTGAGGTTCAGCATATAGAGATAAGGAGTGAAGTTTGAGACAACTTAAAAGGAGCTATTAAAAGACAGTTTGAGGAATTTCAGATAACTCTTCTTTTGCTTTTGCCTCTTGCTTAGTAATAGTTCTATTTCTTCTTACCAAACTGAGTCTCTTGCTTCAGAAAAATTATCTTCAATATAAGCTTTTAAAGAATGGAATGTGTGGGAAGTAGCACCCTATAACACTAGCTTTCATACTTAATCTAATGGATCTAAGTGTTTCTTAAGCATTCTGGAGAGGCTAACTTATTTGAGAGTGCTCTAAGAGCTGATGGCCGAGATACTGCTACTAATTCATAAGAAGTTTGAATGCAGTTGTCTGTGTTTGAATGTTCTCAGTGATGTAGATGTTCTTTCCCCTCTTGTTAAATCTAATGGATAATTGGGAAATTTCCTAAAACCTTAGATCTAGGTAAATGGTAGTGAAGTGCCCACTTTGCACCTACTGTGTGTAATCTGGGAGTCTGTGGGGTTTTAATATTTTGATTTAAATGAAAGTTGAAAGCAACTGTAAAAACGGCTCTGGTTGATGATACATAATTTTCTTATCCTTCTGGAATGTCGTAGTTGGAGATCATGTAGAATGTGCTTTATTATCCTTGTTAGAACAAACACAAGCTTAATAGAACAATGCTACGCATTGGAGAAGGAATGCTGCAAAAAGAGTCATATAGAGAACTCACTGGCCAGGTAAATACTACGTTGAGTTGGAACTTTACTTGAGTACAAGAAAGAAAGTGAATNGGGTTTTAATATTTTGATTTAAATGAAAGTTGAAAGCAACTGTAAAAACGGCTCTGGTTGATGATACATAATTTTCTTATCCTTCTGGAATGTCGTAGTTGGAGATCATGTAGAATGTGCTTTATTATCCTTGTTAGAACAAACACAAGCTTAATAGAACAATGCTACGCATTGGAGAAGGAATGCTGCAAAAAGAGTCATATAGAGAACTCACTGGCCAGGTAAATACTACGTTGAGTTGGGTATGGAACTTTACTTGAGTACAAGAAATAAATGGAAGTGATTTCTCTGATTTATTGATTTATTGTGTGTATGCTAATTGAGGCAAAGGAAGTACCCAGCTCTCCTAGGAATCAATAGAGTTATACTTCATTAAAAAAGATTTTTTTAATTGGGTTTAATACTTTAAAGAAATCTGTCATATGAAAACTTTAAAATTTTGCTTTCAAACTGCTGAGTTGGCATGTAAAAAATACCTTGTTCTTACCAGATACTTTGATAATTATTCAGACAACAATACTCCTATAAACTTTTTATAATTTTTTCTTTTCAAATAATGTAGCAGTAGTCATACAATTACAGTGATGGATTGGTGCCCATGTTCTTTGTTAGGAACAATTGTTATATAGTCCAATTTCATAAGTATTTAATGTTGATATAGCTGTGGTTTTGTGTTTCTTTAAATAATAACAAGGAAACAGAAAAAAAGCATAACATCAACCAACCAAATAAAACCCCCATAAAACCCAAAACCAAGAAAATAATAGGTTGTTCATAAGATGTTGCATCTTTTTTATTTTGTTTTTCAATAGTGACAGCCATATATGGAAATTAGATATGCAGAATCATGCCAAACTTGTTTTGATCATTGCTATTATTACAGTTTATTAAAATAATCTACTTCTTTACAGTCTTGAACTGTATTGGCATCTAAGAATATATGTGTAGCTATACATATCTGGTTATTTGTGGAAGATATTAGTCTTGTAAATACAGCTTATCTTTGTTATGAAAGTGGCATTAATACCGATTTCATAAATGCCAACCTATAGTATGATAATTTCAAGACTCTCTGAAAATATGGTGTATGGTAGCTAGAGATGTTCACAAATTCATGTTATGTGTGTGGATGGGGAGGGAGAGGAGGGCTGTTTTGTGCTTAGAATGCTTTCTGATGCATAAATATTAGCATTAAATAATTTTGAATACCTTGTTTCCTAAAAAGATTAGTAGCTCTTCTCTATGTGATAAATTGTGCAAGAGTTATTGTTCACACCAGTCTTCATACTGTATTATTCTGTGTAGCTTTAAATAACCAAGTCCAAATTATGCTCAGCAAGCTGTTGGGAAAGCTTGGAGGAATCTCATAGCTGAAGGGCCAATTTGTGCACTGACTTACATCCTGTACAAATGCTCTGAGTTTATGCTGTCTGTGAAGGGTATAAAGTGGTAAGGGATTTAAGCTGTTAATGTGCTTTTATGGTTAGTTTAGTTTTATTTTTTTCTTTATTTACTTATGATTCCATCTTAATGTATAGGTACATTGTGCCTATGGAATCACAAACTTTGCACTTGTAAATATTGCACAATAATGTATTGCCTTTGTATAAAACATACTTGTTATCTCATTGTGGCCTTGTATTTGTTTCATTAAATGGGGAAGTTCTGTTTTTCTGCACCTAGATTGTCTCACCTCAGTGAGACCTTTTACAGTCCATGTTGCTCTGATTTCAGAAGAGATCCCACTTGCTATTCTGCATGTAAAATTATAGGCAATAGGGAGACAGGCTTCATAGATGTGGCTTCCCCAAATTCAGTTTGAATCACCAAAGATCCAGCCAGCTATTGCAATACAACATACCAGTGTGTCATTTTGCCTGATTTTATATTTATCTCTTTCTCCAAATTGTCTAGGACTGACTTCTTATGCTGGAGAGATTGAAATAAGGGTTCTTTGAAAAGATCAGTCATCTCACTGTACTTGGGTATTTTCAACTGATTTTGTTCCCCGATGACTTCTGCAGCAAGCAAACCTCAACTTTTGTGTATTAAGTGATTGGCAGAAAGTGACAAATTAATTAAAGCTGTGCAAATAATTTAACACACCAAGTGAAAGAGGTGAGCTGAGCAGTTTCCACTGAGTTTAAGGACAAGGTGAAGAATTTCACTTTTCTTAATGACCTTAGGAAAAAAATAAGTATTTTTAAGACTATCCATCTTTCAGTATTTAAGACCTAAGTCTGTTTAATGAGAGTGTAAGGCTAGATATTGTATTTGACGTTTTTACTGGCCCACCATCTACTTTGTGTATGTTTACTGATCAGGTAGTCCCACTGAAATCTGTGGGGCGGTTGTTTTAGCATATGGTAGTTCATCATGTGGCAGTGAACTGTGTAAACACTTCATTCTGAATTACTCTTTTGTCAGTCTGTGCTGTGTAATGCCAAATTCTGACAATCCTCCTTGCAATTGATACAAGGAAAATACTAATAAATTCAATGGGGGAAAAAGCCACCCCAAAGCGTATAAGATGTAGTTGCTGCCTAGTCCACAAATCCTCCCATTGTTCAAGTGAGGCAGATGCTCACCCCTGCTCAATTGCTGAGGTAGAAAGAAAAGGTTAGGTGACTGGACAGTAGAAGAGAGCAAACCAAGTTATGCTACTATTCACTACTCACTACAGTTTCTTTTCGTAACAGATTAATTTGGCAGTAATTGAATTGGGCAAGCTGGTTTAGAGTGACAAGAATCAGGATATAAATGCGATTTTTTTGGTGAGTAATGATTGCAGAAATGACTGGCTAGAAAACATTTTGGTCTCAACCATTTGCTTTGGTCAGGGTTATATTGTGTATGCCTGGTTTGGCTCTTCTGACATTTTCTGTTTTCTGGACATTCACAGATTGGCATATCAGAGATTTTGGCAAAAGTATAACCATTTGAAATGTTCATTGAACCTGCAAATATGAGGAGTAAAATTACTGGTAGATGTCATAGACTAATGAGAAAAATTTGGGTCAAACATAGCTATGGTTAACCACTGCTAGTTGATTGAGAAAAATTATAGTCTCCACTTGAACTACAATTCAAGCTATAATCTGCAAAAATGCTTCAAAAAGGACAGTAGCCTCTGCCAATCACATTATAGAAAAGCAATTGGTTAAAACAAGAGCTTGGTGCTTTCAGATCAGCTCCTCTTTTCACCAGTGTAATAGAATTTCCAATGCACTTCCACAGAAAAGGAGAAGACTTGTCATATCCTTTGCCTCCACAAAAACCATAAAGTTTGTCTCCTAGGATTCCTCATTAATTGGCCTTTAGAACATTTGCCTAACCTTGTCACATCTTCTACTCTAGGTGTTGTCGTGACCTTTACTCCAGACTAAGTTTTCTGACTTTCAAGAAGTTAGAGAAGAGGGTTCCAATGAGAGCTGCCACTGAGACTTTCTTCAGGTGCAAGAAAGATTAAGCCTTGTGTAGGAAAGCCATTATAAAAGGAAGGATGGTTGAAAACTTCGATTTGCCCCAGTTACAACTCACCTTGGTTTTCTGTTTCCTTATAGAAAGTTTTGTAAACTTGTTCCTGTGCAAGGATAATTTTCAAAAGATCCTTTAAGGAAGCTGTTAACTCTGCTGGCATATGGAGAATTTATAATTTCTGCAAGTGTTACATAGGAGAGACCCTCTCATGTAAGCATCTAATGCATTAAACTGGTGTTATGAAATCTGCCTTTATATCTGGCAATGACTTCAAAATTTCCTGAGGTCTCTGTTTAAACTATAACAGAACTCCCAAGCACAAACTGTCACTGAACAGGAGCTAAAGTTATGGTATGTTATGCTTAGGTAAAAAAATGCTAACAGAATATTTTAATTGTTTAGGCAGACTAGACATGAAGTGATGATGTGTACATTTTTGAAAGTAGTCTTCGCATTTACTTATGGATTGCATACTGATACTCAGTCACTCCTTCGCTGCCTCTCAAAGGCCTTGCTGATGTGTTTCTAGAATACATTTTGTCTCATGCAGATAAATGACACTGATTCTGCCAGCCAAAATTTATAACTTACTGTTAATTGTTGTTGCCAATGAAGAACTGTAGCTCTTATCCCTCCCTAGAAGCACCCCATTCATAAGAAAAACAGTCTATTTCAGATGATGGTTTCCACAAAAGGCTCTAATCCTGGTTGAACATCTCACCTCTAACTGTCCTACTTGCACCTCTTTTAAAATAGGTGGCTATGAAGTGTTTTGCTCTTTTCCCTTTGGAATATGAAAAGAATATCCTGTATGTGGGGGTTATGGATAATTCTTGCACCAGTAGGAATGTAACATTAAGTGGTGAAAATATGGAAGATTTTTTTTTGTAAATATTTTTGCTAATATGCTAATACATGTGTATCTATGTCACATGCTTCAACAATGTAATTTCTTTCTAAGATTATATATGTGGTTATTTTTTTTTTTTTCTGGAACCTAACAGGTATCACCTGCAATAATTTCACAAATCCCTGTGTTCCTGTTTTGCATGCTTCTATTGGTAGTTTGGTGGTCAGTAGTCTGACATTTGGGAAGCTTTGCCTGCTCACATTAGTTCTGTCCAACACTGTTTAAATCTTCTACAGATCTATAGCAAGTTCTGCTAAGACTTGAAGGGTAATGAGTGGTTTTCCCTAAAAATCCAATGCATCTCATATGAGGGCATTGTTGTTGAAGGCTCTTTACTATGCTGCTCCCTAAAGAAGCATTGGTTTAATTTGTCTGAATTAACAAAATTCTAAAAGAAGCTAAAATTGTGTGTTTCTTGTCAGGGAGCTTGTAGGCCTGCCGCTGAAGCTGAAGGGGGTTGAATTATTCTTGTAAAAGTTTTTATACATATCTATAAGTTTATATAAATTTTTTTTCAAACTCAAGGCTTGTACGCCAACCTCTAAAATTTAAGTGGACAAGATTTTAAAAAAAATTAAAATAAAAAAAAATAAGTGAAAAAACTTTAAAGATTAAGTGAATTTTTATAGTCCTAGCGTAATGGAAAGGTTGACTTTAATTAGTGTCACATAGTTACTTAAATACTAGAGGAAAAATTAAGTAAATAATAAAATTGAAAACCTATATTTTATTTTATTAAGTCCTATATAAAACCAGCATTATAAAATAAAAAGTGCTGCAAAGATGTTTACAATTAATTATGATATTTGCCACCTTCCTTTCTCCTCCTTAAAAAAAAAATCCACACAAAACACTTAGATGAAAGATGTCTATCATATTATTATATATCATATTCACTGCCTAGACTTTTAAATGTGTTTTATTCTTGAAAATTAAAGTATTTTCACATAATCAATAAATTTTGTTATGAAACTTCACAGCAGCTATATTAAATGATAAGAATAACTACTATTTTGAAATTCTGAACATCTTATAATTACACCGGCCTTGTAAGAAATATTCAGAGTTAAGGCACATTAGAATGTATTCCACAACATGGAGACAGCCCTGACAAAGAAACATTATTCTTAGATTTACAATTAATTACCCTTATGTCTATACCTTGCATTCAATTTGCATATCTTAAAAGTGCTGTAAATTTCGTAGCACTCCCTTGTTATTTAGGATCATTCTGCTTTAGTAAAAGTTTCTACAGTGATAACTTTCTCTTGATTATGTAGTTGTGAGGTCAATAAATTTGGCTTTACTTTGCTTTACAATGTTATAATTTTTCTTTTCTTGTGTGTTTTTCATTATTTTGCTCCTTGTTTCTCCTGCCCTCTCATTTATAATCCCCCGAAGAACCAGTAGATAGAGAAGGCTGGCTAGAAGACTAAGTGAGTGGTCAGATTCTCAGATGTTATCTTTTTCCCAGAACGCACTGGTACTGGGTGTCTGGCATGTTCTATACATCTTTCTAGTGTCAACCTCATTAAACAAATACAATTTGATGTATAGCTCTCAAGAAATGAAATTTCATGCAATGAATTTTCTCTGTTCCAGCTTCTGTTCTTCCTTTTCCTCTACTTTTCTACTTCAGGAATAATTTTGTACATTATTGATTTCTAGCATAATTTTTACATAGTGACTATTCTGAATTTTGTACCCTGAAATTTATCAGTCTTTTTCTGGTATTTAAAGAAATACCCATGTTTCAAGTTCCCAACTTGACTTTTCTTACTTTGTAAACAAGGAATCATCACTGCTGGCTAAGATGTGTTCTGCAATTCAGAACGGTGGTTCAGGATGTTTATTTGGTCAGATACATATGTGGATTTTCTCTGAATGCTAGATGTATCTGTTGCAACAAGCTTGTAAATTTTGTAGTGTGCTATGGGTAAATGTATAAATGTGCTAGAGCTGTGTTTTATGGTCTAATTCAAGGTTAACACAATATCCTGTAAGCCAGAAGGACATTGAACTTTTTGCCAGAATAGTAAATATTACTCTCATATTTTTTTCCCCTTTAGCTTAAAAGATTTTTTTTTTTAAATATATTTTGAAACTAAAATAAACCTTCTTTAATAAGACAATATATTATTTACAAAAAATGCCACTAAACTCAATTAGTACTGGTCTCACCACTGGGGAGAATTGAAGTTGTTGAATTTTTTTAAATGTAGCTCATTGAAGTAATTTACTGAATTGGGGGCAATATTCTATTTTTAATCAATTTTAAAAGTATAATCTATGAGAAAAAAGCCAACACACTATAGATTTTTGTAGATGCAGTGCTGTAAAAAATACACAGACAAATGCATAAAGTTTATGCCCGTCTATTTTCTTTCACTAAGAAAAATTGTTTGAATACTATTTTAAACACATAATTCCTTATTGCTGCCTCTCTGTATTATTAATTGTTAGCTAATTACAGTTATTTCAGAAATTATTATTGCAGTCTTTTTATTTAATATTGTGCTGTATAACACTAGTACTTAAAACTATTTTGCTGGGTAACAGCAGTCATCCAAAACATGGTCTGTTGCACAAAACCAGTTATTATAAAATAATGGAAAGCAAAGCTATTGTATTAAAGTAATGGCTAGCTATACTTCATGTATTACAGAAAAACTCAGGATACATAGTTTTTTAACGATTTCTCATTGAGTGACCTAATCATTGTGAAATTTAAAACTGAATATATATTTCAGAAGAATCTTTTTTTTGTTTGTTTGTTTGTTTTCTTTTGGACATGATATTGAAGTTTTAAGAACAGGGTGTGAGAATTAAAATATATTCATTTTGCTTCTGAGTTTCTCTCAGGTCTTTTAATACATTAAATAGTTTTGAAGATCTAACATAAGTACATTTAACCTGATTTTTATGAGTCTGATACAAGCAAGTGTTGGCATTGTTGTATATGGCACTGCTCTATTTGATTATAATATAACATTTCTATTAAAATGATTCTTAAAATCCTTCCCAAAATTCCAATAACACTATTCAAGGAATATAACATAGTAGGGAGATTAGCTAGCCCTAGAATACCTTGGCAAAAGTGTTCAAGTAGCAAGAGTTTTTCTAGTCTTATGTCCTATATACATCTGTTAAATTACTCAGAGATCTCATTAAATAAAGCTAATGTACTTGTAAAACAGTAGGGAGAGACAGTATATCATTGTAACTGTTAGAAAGAGCCATTCTGGCAATGAGGGAGCCAAGAAGGCTAGGTGTATGCTGGTCAGTGTAGATGTTTCTAGGCCATAAATCTTGGCCCTTTCCTGCCTAGTTATTGTGTATTTCTTTAGGTGAGAGATTGATTGTAGCAATGGAAGATGAATTTGCCCATAGACCCTTTCTTTTTTTTTTTTTTTTCTAT
>NDXB01001731.1:5704-17575 GCA_002631895.1 Agapornis roseicollis | reverse complement strand
TTTTGATTGGTGGTTTATTTGCCCCTGTTCCCTTTTTTTTTTTTTTTTTTTTCTATACTCCTGATGCCTCGCCAAGGTGATAATGCTTTTTTTCCTGCAATCATTTGTTTCAGATTAAAAGCATGAAACTGCATGGAGAAGCACAAGAAAGCTTGTCTCTGCAGTCAGGCAAAGACGTAGGCATGAAGATGTATAACTGTCCCAGGTGGGAAAGGAGTACCACTCACCCGCTCAGGATTTGTAACAGGATTTGTTTGTTTGAAGGAGAATGAAATAGAGTAAAATTTGAGAAAGAATCCCTGTCAGTTCTTTGTTGTGCACTTTGAGGGTGGTATTTTAATTTTTAAAGTGTTGCTGAGTTGTGCAACAGTGCTACTAAAATATTTTTTACCTGTCTATTTACAGCAAATCACCTAAGTGTGGCCCTCTGTGTTTCCCATTGTTGTCATCCCCCTGCTCACCCTGCATACTGAATGTGGAGGGGAATACTTTCCATGAATATATATAGATGCTGAATTTATAAGGATCAATATAGTCACAAATGTTGTACAACATGTCAGGATATCATAAAAAGCAGGCAGCTCTATATAAAATACTAGCTTAATCTTGGAGATTTTAAAGCCTCATTAAAATGTGGATAAAGTCCATATATGGAATGGCAGCACTCAAAAGGTTGAAGTTGTATATCTGTGGTGCAGAAATTTTAACCATTACATTTGAATGTCAGTCGACTCATTTGATCACAGATGATATTAGCATGTAAAAAGTTAAAATGATGAGATGCATGGTATATATCATATAACCCAGTCGGATTTGTTATTTAAGGTTTGGGAAGTGTAATGAATAACCTTGGCCCTTAATTTGTAAAATCAGAGATTCTAAAATAGAGTTGGTGATCTGAGCATCTTATAGCAATCAGATTTTACATTACAGGACTTCCAGGCAAACTTTATAACTTCTGCTAAGAAAAGACCTCACTGCTTAATTGGGCAGAACAAAGTGGTGGTGCAGCAGCCTTTCCCTGCCTGGAAGTGTTGTGGCTCAGTGGGAACCTGGTTAGAACAGAATAGGCACTTTTAAAAAACAAGGACATGTGTGTAATGCTGCCAACTTCAACACTGAAAATTGCAGACATTCAGGTTCTTGCTTGTTTATGGTTGTATAGCTGTTCTTGCATTGCAGACTTTTATTTTTACTGAAAGGTATCGTTTGATCCTGCTTGCACTGTTGTTTGCTAGATTTGTGATAATCTGATTGCATGTTGTACATATCTGCTTGGCAAAGTTATCTGTTAACAACAAATATGAAAATTTAGAGTGTTTTTTCACAAAGAAACTTTGAAAGTCAAACAAATATTTTTATCTTGACCTTTCTGCAACGCTGCCCCATATTCACTAGTTGTCAGCACATGTTTGTCTGGAGTCATTCGTCACTGCCATCCGTCACTCCTCTGCCATTCCCATCAGTCCCATTATCTGGGATCAGGAGAGAGCTGAGGATGTAGCCTTAAGGATCATTAAACCTCAGCTTCCAGGTACAGCAGGTAGTCCAGGTGGTCTGTTGTTATTTATAATAAAGAAACAACACAGCAGATCTGCCTGGCAGTGGCCCATGAGGCCTAGAGAAAGGACGGGCTGAGGGATGTCATCACTGAAGGACAGCTAAAAGTGGACTTTCTTTCTCCCACACTGTAAGCAGAGAGGATTTATTGAACATCTGTTCAGTACATGGCTGGGAAGATTGATTAATTTAATTGCTCACACTTTGCTTAAGTAACATTTGAATACTTAATGTCAGGTTTGAAGGATATTAAAACATTTACTCACACACCTTTTTTAAGAGACAGACTTTCTTATTGCCTTTTGTGTCTTTCAAGGAAATTGAAACACATCCTGAAATCTAGTTTGTGCAGAGGTCTGAGAAAACTGGAGCAAGTTGGAAAAGCTGGTTCCTATTATAAAAGCAACTATTTATTTTTTGCATTTTGCTCATTGTGATAAATCATTAATGTAATGAGGTTGTATCATCCTCACTTAATGGTGGTAATTTTCCTTCTGGTACCCAGGGTAGAGGCAGTTCAGCATAATACATATTTCTGTACCCTTTAAAGTGATATCATGGTCGTATTGAAGGAGCAGATGAGTTAAAGCCATAATAACTTATTGCATGTTCTGTTCAGAAAGGGTATTTGGGAAGAAATTCCTGAGATCCTCATGAAGAACCCACCCATGTACTGGAAGAGAAACATTGCAACATTTAGTGTTGTTTATTTTCGTATGTTTTATATACATCTGATAATTTTTCAGCTGCGTAGCTCTGAAAAGTTTATCGCCAGTCTGACCAAATATGGTGAAATCCAACTGAAAGTATTAATGAGTCCTTAGAATATCTGGCACAATAACCTAAGCCATAACCAAATATACCACAGTTAGTCTTATTTTCACAGCGGTGAATGTTGATGTTGTTACCAGTACATCTCGTAGTAATGTCTGTGACTACTAGCAAATGCTTATTGTTCAAAGATAAAGGTGAAGCTCCTTGTTTTGCTGCACTGGAGAACTGGCTTCACATTTGTCACCATCAGACGTTAAACTGAGAAAAAGCAGACATGTAGATAGTGGTTGTGTGAAAAGACTGATTCTGTATGATTTTTTCCATCCTAAGAGTAATTTTTTTTTTTTTTTCCAATCCTCAATGCCCTAGTAGAGATGTTCTTTGATCTTTCTGTACAACAGTTAAATTTAAGTCAGATATTCTATTAGATACAAGATCTTTAACTGTTTGTCTTACTTTTTGTGTCATTTGCTTTGGAACTGTTAGTCCAATAAATAGTAAATGATACCAGCTTACATAGTCATGTATTTTTGTTGTCAAAGATATCATATATAATGTTCTCATAATAATGCTTAACTCTGAGAGGGTAGGGATTTAGCACTGCTACATGACTAATTTACTACCTTCAAACATAAAAAGGAAAGCTTGGAGAGAAAAGCCTCATATGAAGCTGCATAAAACAGAGCAATAGTATCATGTAGTGGTACTTAATAATGGCACTGGCATTTTGTTAGCATCTCTACAAGAAAAAAATTGTTCTTAGAAAAGCATAATCTACAGTCAAATCTGATTGAAGTCAAAAGAAACATTGGCTGATTCCTTTGAAAGATGCCCGTCTGTCCCTGAATTTGACTGTACACAATACATCCTGCAACAGCGAGTCAGATTGTCAAGGCCAGAACCAGGTGCCTATGTTACTTGTATCCTTCTACATCAGTCATACTGTAGGGAGCAGACAATTAATTCTGGAGCAAAATTGAAAGTCAGAGGCAGAGTGTGAAAGAACAGAATGACAATAATAAAGTGCCCCTGCCTCACATTAATCTCCCTCACTTCAGGGCTGTCAGAGGCGGCCTGGCGGTGACTAATGCCAAGCTTTGCATACAGTGGTCACAGACATGAGCAGCATGCTCCCTTTACAGCATCCGCGATTCGCTTTGTTGAGTTTTTGACTCCTGTGGAATCATTGAAAAAACATAGCCGCTGGTCATAGGTAGCAGGACGAGGTTCCTTCATCATACACCTATTGATCGATGGGCAGTATTCCCAAGCTTGGCTTTAAAAAAGAAAAAAGAGTAATCCTGACAAATGCAGGGAGATTAAACTAACTTTTTGAAAGGATGATATCAGCAGATAAGGGTTAATAAGTTTAGCTTTGAGGAAGTGCATATGATGTGCAAGTGTGAACATCAAGACAAAATGATCTTGCACCTCTATAAGCACACTAATCCATTAACATTGCAAAAGACTTTGATGCACATTTGGGAATTGTGTTCCATTGATTTTATTGTCATCTTTTCGCGCAAATAGTAAATAGGCTAACATTTAAGGAACAGTGTAATTATTCCCAAAAAGCAAGACATCAATGTAAAGTTTATCGTTGTAGACCAGACATTTTGACAGGAATACTGTAATATCCCAGAAGTGTCACTGGGTTACTGAAAAGGTTAAAAATTGGTGCATTGTGTTGGAGAAGAAAGGCAGTAACAACAAACAGCATTCAAAAAATCACAGGCACTTCTGTAGGAAAGTGGAAATGTGTCATGTAACAACATACAGCTTCTGTAAGTGAAGAAAGTAGAACACACCTAATGGAAGTGTTTCCTCCACTACCAGCCTTTCAGTGCTTGCTCTTGTTATTTAGATTGCAAAAATAACTTTCCTCTCAGGTTCCTCCTTTTATTGTATGTGAGCCCCACACATTCTGATGTCTTCTGGAGTTTGATAGGGCTGTGCCTGAATATTTTACTTATCTTATAATTGTGGGAGAAAATTCCCTCATAAGACTTTACTTGCTAGACTATGCTGTTCTTTTCTTACTAGCCATGTGTATGTATACTACATCAGGAGAGCAATAGTATTTTTTAGAGTGTTGACAAGGAGAAGAGTACTTGCAGCCTTGCATTATAGTTGACCAGCAGAGAAGGATTCGTTAGAATCTAAGTGAGAACAGGGAAGGGATGTACAGCAATTTGTTGTATATAACCAAGAATGATGTGGTTTTTTTTAAGTATATTGTAGCTTAGTATTCTACAGGGCTAGGAGGGAAGCACAGAGGTCCTCATGTATACATAGTATTGGATCCAGAATTGAAATGTATTTACAGAGATATTTTGAACCTTGTATGCTGTCAAGAACTGTAGGCTTGTTTTTTTGTTTGTTGGTTTGCTTTTGTTTTTGTTTCTTTTCTATACAAATTTATTTCCATTAACAACTCCCAAATCCCAGTTTTGACTTAAATAATTTTCATAGCATTTCCGATAGTTTTCTCCAGTCACTTGACTAGTTTATGTAATTGTCTTTTCTTTCAAGCAAATAACAGGAAGTATAAAAACCTCCATCATTGAGACATCACTAGGGTTTGAATCTGAGAACCCAAGCACAGTTCTTTATTGCTTGTTTGAGCTAAAGGTGGAAGTCTGCTCTCTGGCAGAAGTGACTTTTATCTTTCACTTGGATTAGCTATTTCATGTGTTGCAAAACATATTTTACAAGCATTGTAGAAAAGAATAAGAGGAAATATGCATATGATATGTCCCAGAGATTTCTAAGGGTATTGATATGAATACATTTAACAGTATGTCAGTCACTCACCCTGGGGCTCCATTTTAAATGTCATTCTAAATTCTAGGCTATTTAGACAGAAAACAGGTCATGGTAGTGGTGGCATTTTGGGAGGCTGGCAAAAGGACATAGAAAGAAGCCACCTTGGTTTGTGCATTACCTTCTAGGACACTCCCTGGAGGTTTATATTCAAGTTCCTATTGGCAGAAAGAAGGAATGCTTCAGTTTTACACACATAATGTCACCACTTGCCCAGTAAGTTTAGTTCTAACTTCTTCAATTTGTTCATGGATAGTCTTGTTCTCTGCCTCCATAACCATCACTGAGAACAAGCAATGAAGTCAAAAAATTGATCTCAACTGCAGACCCAGCAAACCTGACACTAGTAAATGGTGAGTACGACATTCCCTATTTTATGACCACTGCCTTTGGAGTTTTTCAAATTAGCTGGAAATAATTTTTTCAGAGCTATGTAAAATATGTACATTACATTGTAGTTTTACCAGTTCTGGCAACAGTCACAGTTAGGGAGCTGTCAATCAATACAGTGTTGTTCAGAAGTTTTGAATAAATAATTGGTGTTTGAATCCTGCATCCTCAGCTGACCTAGGTGTTGTAGATCTAATTATGTCAATGATGCATACTTTTAAATTCTTCATTTTCTTTGTTAGAAATATATTTGTACCATTTCTTTTTAATTGACTGAAAAAAATGTGATTTCTGTATCTTTTTCTTCTTTATTTTTTATAGGGATGTAAGATATCTGGCTTCCTTGCTCTTCTAGCATAAAGAAAAAGCTGCAACTGGAAATTCTGGGATTGAAACCATGAACAACTTGTGCATACATGCAAAACGAGCATTTGAGTTGTTCAAGAAAACCAGCACTGTTATACAAAAGAAACCTAATGAATCTTGCTTTCTGCTGGCCTCAAATCACTCTCAGCCTAGGAGGGTCTGAGGGCAGAAAACTTTTACCCAACTTCCCACTGAAGGTGTGTCAAATTGCAGTGTACACAGCTATTTTGGCTAGAGACATACTGCTGATATCATACTCATAAAATCTGGGGAGAATTCAGGGCACAGAGACTAGTTTTCCTTCAGCCAAGATAAAACCCCCTGAATTCTATCCTCCAGATTAGAAGATTAAGATGTGTTTAGCTGTCCAGATTGCATTCCCACTTCTATGCACAAAATTTGGCCTTACTATATTTATGTGTCATTTTGAAACAAGGAGAAATTAATGTGGTTTCAAAACTATTGTCCATTAAGAGAATTTCTATAAAATTTGAGGAATTAATGTATTTGCTAAAAACCAGTTTTGCAATAGAGCATATTAATACTCATTAAAAAAATCAGGAAAAGTTGTATTCTTTCAGGGAGTGTTCATACTTTACCATATGTTACCATGCCATATCCCACTCATACAGGCACTATTTTGATATGATCCATGTTAAGGCAAGAGCCCTTTTCCATAACAGGGATTGTTCCCATTTTTGTGACACAAACAATGCCAGTTGCTTAAAGTGCCTTGTTCAATCTTAAATTATATTTCTGTGTTATTTTTTCTTTCATTACAGGGAAATATAGTGAGCCTCTAAACAAGTAACTAGCTTTTGAAGGCAAGGCAAAGCTTTCTCTTAGATGTGATTAATATGTTCTTATTGCTTAAGGTACAAATCAGGGGGACGCCATCTGATCTTATTGGAAGCAAGTAGTCTTAACTCTGTTTCAACCACTTGTTATCATTTTCCCCCATGAGCCCTTCAGTGTGGTTTACAAGCAGCAATTATCACCAGTATGTATTTGAATTGGACTTTTCTCTCATTAGAAAGTAATGTAAAATACAGGGTAAAAAAAAAAAAAGGAATTACTAAATGCTTGTTAAATAAGATGTCAGATCTTAGGATGATTCAGGTGGGAAGGGACCTCAGGAGGTTACCTAGGCAAGTCTCCAGTTCAAGCTTTTACTTCAATATTTATGACTGGCCTTATATAAGCACTCCTGGAACTCATCTAAAATGCTGAATCTGGTTCTAACTCTGCATTCATAGAAGTTATGGATGTTTACCAATGACAGCAGGGTTCAACTCAATGGTGAGCACTTCTTATATGTCTGTCTTCAATTTGTCTTTGAAAGTTGCATTCAGTATATTCCTCTGTAACTGTAGAAGACTTTCTTTTGGGTATGGATACAGCAACGACAGACTTGTCTTTTCACTTAGCTGTAAAAGCTTTAATTATATCTGACAACATCTGAACTGTACTTGGCACATTCTCTCACAAGGAAAAAGTGTGCAAACTTTACATAGAAGTGGGCAGGAAATTCTGGCTACTTTCATTTTCTATAGCAAAAGCCAATTCAGTGAAAGGCAAGCCTTATACTTATTTTGTTGAAACTTGAACAGGAAAATATGTCTAGTGCCCCGTATGGAATTTTGGATCAAAATGGCAAAGGAAGATGCAGAAGCAGCTGCAGTTTGAGGCCCAGAGTATTTATATGGGTATTGCCTGTTTGGATTTCTCACATTGTTTTCTTGTTCTCTCTCATGATTTCTCCCTCAGCCCCGCAAATTTAGTTTATTTCCAGGCAAAATATTTTTGAAATTTCAAATGTTTCTGGCATGGAAAAAACATTTCATATCCATCTCTACCATATCTATATATGAAACATCATCTTATGTGGGTTGAGACACTGCTTCCAGAGAAGCAGCATGTAGCCATGCTTATTCAATGACCCCGTACCATCCCTGGAATATAGCAGGGGAGACTGCTTAGAACATCATGTATTACTGTCAAGTGAATTTCATAGTCTGGGCCCTGCACTGACACATTTCCATCCATTCCCTGCAATGAATACGGCAGGAGTATTCCATCTGCTTCTAATGAGGCATAGCGGGGGAGGAAATCTTACACACAAACAGTTCCCACATCACTTACAGATTTACTGGTGAACATCTTTGCAGCAGTATTTGTTTGTGACAAAAATTCTTACCTATTTGTTTTCTATGCTATCTGTGGATATTGAACAGAATAGATTAGCAAATTCCTAAACCAAACTCCTTGATTGCAATTTTCCTATACTTTGAGAACAAGTTCCAGACCACAAATTCTTGTAAGGGTGTTGCCTATATTCTCCAAAGTATATGTGATAATTTTGTAGGTACCTACTCTATTGTAAGGGTGATGCAATTTTAGCTAGATTTAGCTCTAAACAATCAGCAACCTGTTCCTTATTTAATTACAGTTGTAAACAAGTTATAGGACAATATAAATGGGGGATGAAACAAAGGAGCAAAAAATGTCACTCTGTATAGGCATTTTTGTTTAAATGTAGGCTAGTTTGTACAATAGAGTACTGCAATGTTTTCTAGAAGGAAATAGTTTACTGTGATGTGTATGAAATGGAATTTTGATAGACAGAATAAGCTGCAATACAGTTCTAAACTATAGATTTTCAAGCAGATTGATACAACAAATTGTTAGCAAATAGCAGTTTGCAATTTGATGCTAATTAGACATAAGGCAAATATGTGCCATGACAAATTAGCAGCAAACCATACTGAAAAGGATTAGCAAGAGCTGGCACAGAGACTGCTCGATTTTGCATACTTCCTTGTCTTAGTCTAGGAGGGCTGAGCCAGTTTTCCTTCTCTGTAAATAGGGAACCAGAGCAGAGATCACAGGCATGCTAGAATGCCTTTAATTGCATATTTTAAATGTTTTAACTCTCCCTTAATCCCATGGAGGCTTTTCTCCACACCACCAGCTTTATTATCTTAGGAGATGATCAAGTACTTTATCCATTTAATATTATAACTAAATACATTATGAGGTAAGTAACTTCCTGGGTTATTTACTTTAGCAAGTCTATTGTACTTATAAGAAAATGCACAATTCTTATTCAAAACATCTTAACTTCCTGCAAATGTGTTTTTCAGCAAATTTAATTATTCATTTCATTAATAAATTAATTTTTGTTAGAGGATTATCACATTTCTTTATTGATGCACACAATGTCCTTGTAGTAGTTAGTCTAGATCAAGCTCATCAAGACATCCAGAAGTAATAATGCAGTTGTGTTTTCAAACATAATGATTCAGGCAGGTCCTTTTTAACCCAGTTCTTCAGACATATGTCTGAATATGAACATAGCTGTAAGAATGACCTCAGATCTAAAGCAGACTGCTCTTGCATCTTCAAAGGGTGAGATAATAAAAAAGATCAAGAATACTAAACAAAAGCCACAGTAAAAATATGTCATTATTAAACTTAATCATCTTACTCTATCTTCTTGTGCTGTTTTGTTTGGGTTTTTTGTTTGTTTTTTGTTTGGTTGGTTAGTTTTGGTTATTTGGTTATTTGGTTGGTTTTGTTTTTTGTTTTGCTTTTCATTCACATTTGCTGATGTGTACTTTGTCAGTTTGGATAGCTAAAGTGGCATATTTATACTTCAAGCACTCATTGGATTGATCAGAAGTTTTTAAATAGTTTCTCTTTCCAAATCTGAGTTTCTAGGGCATAAAAAATAGCTTATTAGCTGGTTGTTGTTGTCTAAAATAATACATGTATTTTACATTTCCAACATTCCCATGTCCCTATGGGGGTCAAAAAAAACCTGTTAGAAATAGTTCAAAGGTGCTAAACCATGATGTGGTTACATATATACACACGTTTCTGTTAACAAAACAAATGAAGTGGGAAAATAAAAGGATATTATGCACATGAGATTCTTCTTTCATAAGTCTCAGAAACAATTCCTCAGACAATTTAAACCATGATCAATAAAAAGTTTTGCCACAGTGCTGTCTTTGTATATAAACAGTATGATAACACACTATTAGGGGTTTACAGAAAGATGATGATGAAGTTATGCTCTTTAAGAAAAAGAAAAGGTGTGTGTGTGGGGGGGTGGCTGAAGGTGAAAAAAAGTAAAAGCCTAAGCTTTTCTTGCAGTTTCTGAAGGCATTTATATATTATTCACATAAAGGGCACTGTCCTGTAAAAGCTTCTGTCTGCACTGAGGCCTGAAGAAGGGTCTTACTAGTATTGCCAAGCTTTCACTGTGAATCTTTGCTCCCTTTTGCCAACATTTTTGCCAACTTGCCATATTGTATCTGAAATTCAGGCAATGATCTTTATGCTGGTGCAAAGTCTTAGAGAAGTTAATTGATTTCTTTCCTGGAGCGAAGATGTATTTCCTGGTGGGTGTCCATGAAATACACTGGTGGTGTGTTCTTGGTAGGTGTTTTTTTGTATATATTGAAAGAGTGTAGCAACCTATTGATTGGCAAGTCTAAACTAAGAATAGAATAGTTGGAAGGGGTATTGTTAAGAATTTTAGGCTTAAATGCCATGCATAAATGGTTATAATTTCCTAAGGGAAATTCAGCTCTCACCATACCTTTGCATATGGTATTTTCCCTCACAAGAGCATCAGGAATTTTCTGTAGTTCCAAAACACCCTCAATGCTCAGTTCTATGACAGCTTTTCTGACAGTGCCTAAGCAGATTTTGCATATTCATGTAGCTACACTGTCAACCCAGATACTGCTTCTGTGAGCTTCTCTTATCCTTGCTGCAGTGGTGGTGCTGGCAAATCTTCATTCGTCAAGAACAGGTGTTGAAACACACCCCTAGAATTGCTAGGTACAATTCTACCTTTTAGGTAAACTCTGGCTCTTCCTGTGAGCTTTGTTCTGCCCATTAGGGTGACTTCAGTGTATCTGGGTCATTCAGTACGTACTTTCTGGAAAACTGATTTGGAACACGGTGAGAATCTCCTCTGAGACAGTCATGACATCATAGGCACATTCCACTCTTAGGCCTTCACCCCCTTGGCTAGGGGTTTGCTTTTTTGGGGATTGTGCTAGAATACTTGCTCTTTTGTAGTTTCTTCCACCTGGCTATAGGAATACAAAATGGTTGTGAATTTCTTGAGTATAAATTTCTTTCTAAATAGGAAACAAATTTTCAGGGGGAGAGAAATAAATACTTGATGAAACCTACATAAAGTTCTTAAATTGACAGAAAAACACACAAAAATACCTAAACAGAAAACACTTATTTTGTGGTTTTGTATAGATATATTTCATCCATCTTCAGAAAAGGTAATACATGTTAGAGCAAATTCATCCTGATAAACCATACATATTTTTTGACAAATGTGTCATCTCTGTTTAGATCATGGCATTAAGATGCATCGTCACCACTCATATTGGACCTAATTGACATTGCTGCAGAGACATAAGTTCAAAAGGCCAGATTTTCAAAACTGCTTTTGGAGATTGTGCAGGCAAATTTTGTATATTTGAAACCATGTAAGTTGGCATTTACATGACATATTGTGGCTGGCTGTATACTTACCTTGAGTTATTTGCACACTTATTTGTATACTAATGTGAATGACAAGTGCAGATGTGCTACGTATTTTACTTTCAAACTCTTATTTGTTTCTGTTGCTTCATTGTATTTGGGGATGAGAATGCTGGTTTTTTTTTCCCTACTGCGTGCCCTGGTTGGAAATAAGTTTGACAGTTTTACTTCCAAATCATTCAAGTTATACTTATCATTATTATTTGTATTTCTACAGATACAGATCTGTATTTATACAGATATGATGATATAGTCTGACATTTTTTCCAGACATTGAAATATTTAAGGTTGTCTGGAGACTCTGGAATGCCCATAGAATCATGAAACATTTATTGTCTTTATCTGCATATCTAAAATTTATCAATGAAAAAAAAAAAAAAA
>NDXB01001728.1:38940-55064 GCA_002631895.1 Agapornis roseicollis | reverse complement strand
CCAAAAAAAAAAAAAAAAGCCCATAAATTGCATATACTTTTAATTCCTGCCCTTACCACTAGGCTTCTTAACCCATATTTATTTGCTTCCAAAGCAAGAATTCTGAACACAGTTCATTTTTCTTCCATTTCTACCTTTTCTGGAAAGTATGCCTACTGCCACCTCCATTATATTGCTGAACTCAGTCCCTACTTTCATGATGACTTTGTTGTCATTCTTACTGATTCCTACTGAAGTGCTGCAGCCATTGCATTATTTATATTTTCCATGTATCCCTACTTCTGGGAACAACAAAATGATATATCCTGATTATCACTCTACTCCCAGGAAGTATCAACCTCTTGAAAGAAATGAGGTAAAAGTAAAGGAAATAAATAACTATGGAATAAGCAAATGACAACTAAAGATGAATATGTTAAATAGAAAATAATTTAAAAGTTGTAGATAAAAGTCTTGAATTAAAAAACTGTCCATTTATTACTATTGTTAACAGAGTATAATATGCAAGCTAAATATCATGAAAATGAGATTTCAGAATGTCATCTGACTCCACTGTTTTTTAAAACACATTTGAAAATTATTGCTTTGTGCATTTAGGTATAAGGCACTCCATTTACCTTCTTATGTTTATATTCATGACTATCTGAGGCAAACCAATTTAGGGAAGATTTGTGTAAAATGGGTTTGAACATAATTTTTAAGAGCCCTGAATCAAGTAATTCTTTTAGGAAGACACTTAGGAAGTCAAAGAGGTTGCTCTTAAGCATATTTAAAGAGCATCCAGGCAACAAAAAAATATTTCAATCCAGCTAAAAGGATGCATGCAACTTTTTCATTGCTATCAATTTATAAATTTATAATTAAGGGATAAAATTATTCCATTTACTATCTGGATTAGCTATAGCTAAACAAAGAGCAGCTGCTATTCAAAATGCCTTCTTCAGACATCCTGTTGAAATGGAGTACTGCTCAATGTTGGGGTGTCATAGAAGGTCAGGGTCCTGCAAAAGGCAGAGTCATAGGACCAAACAAACCACAGCCACCCAAAGCTAACAAAAAGGAAATATCAAGTAAAAAGAGAACTCTGAATTCTCATTTATTCTGATATTTAAGCATGATGCTCAAAATTATGTGTCTCTCCATGCAAATCTGGGATGCTGAGTACTTTTCTGATCAAAGAATCCTGAGCAGAGTTCCCCCACCTCCAAAACCTCACTATGTTTAGGAGCACCAAGGTGTGAAAGTGTCTGACTTTTCTATTTATTGTTAAAACACCAGCAGAAGAAGTCATAGAATAATAGAATCAACTAGACTTGAAAAGACCTTTAAGATATAAGAAAGAAATTCTTCACTGTGGAGGTGGTGAGGCACTAGAATGGGCTGGCCAGGGAAGTTGTGAATGCTCCATCCCTAGCAGTGTTTCAGGCCAGGTTGGACAGAGCCTTGGGCAACATGGTTTAGGGTGATGTGTCCCTTCCCACGGCAGGCAGGTTGGAACTAGATGATCTTAAGGTCCTTTCCAACCCTAACTATTCTATGATTCTATGATCATTAAGTCCAACCCTTAGTGCAGGACTGCCAAGACCACCACTGAACCATGTCACTGAGGGACTCATCTAAAAGGTTTTTGAACACTTTCAGGGACAATGATTGCACCACTTTCCTGGAAAAACTCTTCCTATAACTGAATACCCTCTCTGTGAAGAACTTTTTCCTAATATTCAGTCTAAACCTCAACTGGCACAGCTTGAGGCTGCTACCTCTTGTGCTATTGCTTGTTGCTTGGGAGAAGAGACTGACCCCCACCTCAGTACAACCTGCTTTCAGGTAGTTGTAGAGAGCAATAAGGTCTCCCCTGAGCCCTGAGCCCTCTCCTCTCAAGACTGAATATCATAGAATCATAGAATAGTTAGGGTTGGAAAGGACCTTAAGATCGTCTAGTTCCAATCACCCTGCCATAAGCAGGGACACCTCACACTAAACCGTGCCACCCAAGGCTTCATCCAACCTGGCCTTGAATAACTCCAGGTCCCTGGGGATATTGCAAGATTCTTTGCAAGACTTGCTCTCCAGACCCATCACCACCTTTGCTGGACCCACTCCAGCACCTCAATGTCTCTTTTGTAGTGAGGGCCAAGAACTGAACACAGGATTTGAGATGCAGCCTCACCAGTGCCCAGTACAGGGTTAGGATCACTTACTCAGTCCTGCTGGCCACACTATTACTCATAAAAGACAGAATGCTGTTGGCCTTCTTGGCTGCCTGGGTACAAGCTGGCTCATGTTCAGTGGCTGTCAATAAGCATTCCCAGGTTCTTTTCCACTGAGCAGCTTTTCAACCACTCTTTCCCAAGCCTGTAGTGTTGCATGGGGTTGTTGTGGCCCAAAAGGTGGATCCAGCACTTTGCTTTCTTGAACTTCACATCATTTGCCACAGACCATCTATCCAGCCTGTGTAGATCCCTCTGCAGAGCCTTCCTACCCTCCAGCAGAACAATAGAATCATAGAATCATAGAATAGCCAGGGTTGGAAAGGACCCCAAGATCATCTAACTCCAACCCCCCTGCCATGGGCAGGGACACCTCACACTAAACCATGCCACCCAAGTCTTCGTCTAACCTGGCCTTGAACACCGCCAGGGATGGAGCATTCACAGCTTCCCTGGGCAACCCATTCCAGTGCTTTACCACCCTCACAGGAAAGAATTTCTTCCTTATATCCAATCTAAAGCTCTCCTGTTTAAGTTTGAACCCATTACCCCTTGTTCTGTCAGTACAGTCCCTAATGAAGAGTCCCTCCCCAGCATCCCTATAGTCTCCCTTCAGATACTGGAAGGCTGCAACGAGGTCTTCATGCAGCCTTCTCTTCTCCAGGCTAAACAGATACTCCCAGCCAACTTGGTGTCATCTGCAAATTTACTGAGGACACACTCAACACCCTCATTCAGATCATCAGTGAAGATATTAAACAATACTGGCCCTAACACTGACCTCTGAGGGAAATCACTAGTGACCAGTCACCAACTAGACGTGATGCCACTTCCCACCATTCTTTGGGCTTGGTCATCGCATGGCTTATTCTTTTCTATCTTAGCTCAACTTGGAAAACTCAGTGCCATGTTTCCTGGTTTCCAGTTGCTAAAATGTCAGAACACAAAATAACACAAAACAGCACACATGATCTTCATTACTCTTACAGAAGCAGTTTTGAAATACAAACTTATGCGACTGGTCAGAAACGAAAAAAAAAAAAAAAAAAAAAAAAAAAAAAAAAAAAAAAAAAAAAAAAAAACCCCAAACAAAAAAAAAAAAAAAAAAAACAAAAAAACCCCAAACAAACAAACAAAAAAAAAAAACAAGAGAATTTTTCCATCACTGGCAAACCTGCATTTCAGCTCCTGGTTTGTAGATTGTTTCTTGGTTGAACTCAGTGGATATTTAACACAAAAATATTCCAGTAATCTGAAGTGCAGAAATGGGGAATGAAGTCTTCTCACTGCAACGAGATCTAAGAGGAGAAGCTCATGCTCAGCTCTGTGTTTAATGACAGAAGGAGAGCATACCAAGATGTTATCAGAGTAATGACCAGTTCTGAGTTGTGATGAAAGACAGTTGTTTGAGAAAAAGGAGGAGAACTGCAGCTTAAAAACAAACAAACCCCTTTGTCTATTTAGCAGATGTCACTATGGTCTTGAAAGCTGTTTTGAACTGAATTATGGCCATGAACTTCAGAACATTTGCTGCATGCAGGGCAACTGGATCTTTTAAAATTTTTAGGTCACAACAATAATTTCTTAGATCATTTTCAATGGAAACTGAAAGGTAAATGCTAAAGAAGCATCCATGTGATGACTTTTCACTTCAAATAAGCTTTGTGACCTGCTGTTGAATTTAAGTACCTAAATTGTTTAAATCCTGTAAGCCCCACATAGGCAATACAGCAGGCAGCCTGTTCTTACACTATAGCTTATTCTGCTTTTTCTTTTCTCCCAGATTATATAGCTAAAATAGACCTTTCTAAGGATAAACCTGTTTTGATGAATTTACTGATTCTATTATATAAATCCAAATATTTCTTTATATATGTAATATATATTTATACCATTTTACAAAACCAATGATGCAAACAGTTCTTTTTCTAGCATTCCTCACAGAAAACAGTTATGCTATATTCTATCTAGCATTTGATATGGTAGAACATGAATTTCACATTATGCAACCATGAAAATGCAGACTATTTCAGTGTTGTTTTCTTAAAACTATATTTCAAAATAGCCATCTAAAAATAATTTCATTAGCATTTACCTTTTGGAAATAAAAAAATAGGTATCTACTCTGTGAAAACTTGGTGAGATTTTGTTCTATTACCTTTGTAAAAACTAAACCATGAAGTCTGTATTCAAATTTAGTCCAACTGACAAAGTTGGATATTTTAATATATGGGGGGGATGTCTTTGTTTTGTTTTTGTGAAGAAATGCAACTATTTTTACACTATACTATAGTCTAATAAATGACTTGGAGCTATAGAATGTTTCATGTTATCCTAATAAAACAAGGTTTAGATGTGATAACATGTTTAGCTCATTCATTTTCTTATAAAAGCAGGCATATTTTATTTAACAGGATTGGTACTGGTTTGCTATGCAGTCTCATTTACTGCTTTGATTTCTTGCCCTCAAGTGCTGTTTTTCTTGCTGGGCTCAGCCTCATGCAAGTCTCAGTCATTCTCAAAGGATCTACCCTGTGACCCACTGATCTTAGTTTCCCCTCTTCCCTGCACTGAACCACTACGTTCTCCCTTTGTAGGAACAGAAGGCTGTGTAGAGCACACTGAGAAATCAGCAGAAGAGAAACTGAAGCCTGCTATGTAAAAAGGATTCTTACTCCTTCTGTGGGATTCTGCAGTTGCTAACATGATTCTTTCTGTTATTTGAAAGTAAAAGAGCTTTACTGAGCTTTTGCTAGCTCACAAAGGTGGTAAACTTCTTTCTCTGGAAATCTGCTTGTCAACAGTCATTGTTCAAAAACTATGTCTCCTTCCTATTCTCCATTCTGGAATGTGATCTTACAAGGCATCCTTTCCCATGGTAGAATTAATCCCTGGCAACAAGAATAAATTTGTACACTGTAATGAAGTATCAACAGCCAAGTACTTTAGCTGAACAGTGGTACAGGAATGAGCATGTTGCACAGGAACCAAATCCAGCCAAAAGCTTCATCACCCCATCTTCATCTTCAAGTGCGTAAAAAACCCTGGTGAAAGAATAAAGGATCAACTTTGTCATAGGAGGGCAGAAGCTGGACAGCTACATGGTGCCATAATCCAGTGAGATAAGAAAATTTATCACTACAGTTCAAAGTAGTCCCTGCCATGCACAAATATTTCGCTTTTCCCAGTCTCTGCCTATTTTTCCTTTG
The DNA here is from genome assembly GCA_002631895.1 of Agapornis roseicollis. NCBI lineage: Eukaryota > Metazoa > Chordata > Aves > Psittaciformes > Psittacidae > Agapornis > Agapornis roseicollis. The sequence continues at coordinate 49,645 of NDXB01001728.1, read as the reverse complement.
GTGTACTCTGTTATTTCCAGTTCCACTTTCTTCCTACGCTTTTTCCTCTGCCCTTCAGTCTTTCCCAGCTCTTCTCCACTAACTCTCAGAGTGCCGTCCTGCTACTTAAGGAGGCTTCTTCAGCTTTGCTACCCCATGTTTATAATAAGTTGATACCGGATACATCAAGCCTGTATACCTTACCCTTACTGTTTTTCAAGTTCAACCTCCAAATGGCACTGATTCATATAACATGTTTATTATCATAAAAATGTTTGCTTCCTTTGATGTACGGGAGTGATACTTTATGGAAAATATACCTGGCATCCATTGGCATTTGTTTACTTATCAACTGTTTATGGATGCCTTGCTAGAAGGTTCAGGCTGTACTTTAGCATGTCCAAAGTCGATATTGCTGCTGACAGAATTTCATTAAGAAGTCCTTCTAAGATGTAAATTTGATTTGATTAATTATGAAGGCTGAGAATTTTAGGTACCCCACAGTGAGAAATAGCAGTCAATGGGAATCACAGTGACTGACAATGAGGGGAGGAGACCTCTTAGGAGACAATGCTTTTTATCAAGTCTGTTGGTAATAAGCACTGCTAATAATGTAAATTTCATTAAACTGATCTGGCAGGTACAGGAAATGCCAGTCCTGGAGAACTGAAGAAAACGAGTGCTATATCATCTTGGAGTTTCATGGGTTTCATCCAGACTGTCAGGAAAAGCAGGGAGACCCTCCATCAGAGTGAAGCCACAAAGATAGAAGGGTGTTGGTTCAGAATATTTCTTCTGTTTTGGGAAATAGTACTAGGACAGACACCTATCAAACACCAATAAATAAACTGCTTAGTCAGAGATCTGAAAACTGGTAAAAACCATTAAAATATCATCCACATGATATTTTAAGATATCATTCACATATACCCTTGAAAAAAATTTATCTCATTAACATTCTTTAAAAACCAAGCAACTTGCACTTGATGCAATTATAAACTAGAAGAAGTATTAATAAACCCAGAAGTTTCCCATTGGAGTCAAGATGTACCCTGTGTTTAGTCTAAGGACAGTACACTGTAGGAGCTTGTTTGTTTCTTTCAAAGCATGATAGAGGCTTCAGCTGATATCAAAGGAGGAGTCGTGCTATTAAAATAGCTTAACTACAATGTCCACTGATATTTTCCTAATCCTTCCATTTGTATAAATCTGTTGAGTAATAAAAACTTACAGTATGCACTAAATGCAAGACTAGCTATTCTCAGTTAAACCCAAGATGTCAACAAGAGATAGTCTATTCAAATTGAAAGGAATTACTGATCTAAAAAAAAAAAAAAATAAAAAAAAAATCAGAAATTGTTCTGGATACCATGATTCCCCTCATCTTCACCTTTAAAATTGGATTCACATTTATGATGTCTAGGTCACAGCTTTGAAGTCTGAAGTCTAAAAATGTGAAATGCACAGCAAATTGTACCAAGAAGCCCACCCAAAACAACAAGAGGCTTTTTATAATATCCACCCTGAAGCTCTGCAGAAATATCAGAAGTTCTCCATTTGGTTTTCTGTGTTCATTTTTACCAGGAGGCTAGAATGCTTAATAATAAACAGAATATCTAGACCTGTATCAGCTGCTGTTTGTGTATTGATTTGAAACAGAGTTTTAGACAAAGCCTATTTCCATAATCTAATTTTGAAGTGACAAAAGAAGATGAGATTTAATGATTAGAACTGCAAGATAATCATAGAATTATAGAGTTATAGAATCATAAAATGTTTAGGGTTGGAAAGGACCTTAACATTATCTCGTTAGAACACCCCATACCTGCTTCACTTACTCATAGAATCCTAGAATCATAGTATAGTTAGGGTTGGAAAGGATCTTAAGATCATCTAGCTCCAACTCCCCTCCCATAGGCAGGGACATCTCACACTAAACCATGCCACGCAAGGTTTCGTCCAACCTGGCCTTGAACACTGACAGGGATGGAGCACTCACAACCTCCCTGGCCAACCCATTCCAGCATCTCACCACCCTCACAGTAAAGAATTTCTTCCTTATATCCAATCTAAACCTCTCCTGTTTAAGTTGGAACCCATTACGCATGGTCTTGTCACTACAGTCCCTAATGAAGAGTCTCTTCCCAGCATCCCTATAGGCCCCCTTCAGATAATTGCTAAATGTACAATTGAAGAAGCAGACATGAATGAGATCTGGCAAAATAACACTGGCTCTGTGTGTAGTAAAAGTACCTGAAGGTAATTTTCTGAAAAAGACTAGGTATCACTATCCCTATACTATCTATCATTTTATGGAAAGGACAAGGTATTAATATTGCAATTATATTTCCTTTTTCTTTTCACTCTTGAGGTTACATTTTTTTCCTTTATGTGTCTCCCTCTAGTTAATTACAGAAAAGCAGTGACTGTCATTCCATACATCAAGTCTCAACAGTGAAAAAATATCAACACCTGATCCACAGTACAATCTTTTGCTCACAATTTTAACATGGAAATACTAGTGTATTTTGCCTTCTCTTGCATTATTGCTCACACTCATGGAAAACACCTGTCAGACATTTAGTCTGTATCTTTTTTTTTTTTTTTTTTTTTTTTTTTTTTTTTTTTTTTTTTTTTTTTTTTTTTTTTTTTTTTTTTTTTTTTTTTTTTTTTTTTTTTTTTTTTTTTTCTTTCAGAATGCTCCTTAAACTTCTTAAACAATTATTATTACTGAAACCATGAAAAGATTGCCACAGGGTCAAAAGGACTCAGCCATTTGTCCTGCTAGGAATGCTGCCTGCCTCCACCAGTCTACATTGTTTTGTCTTATAGTCCACATTCTTCCCCAGAATGAAATTATCTTATTATTCTCACTTCTTACTCTATTTATTTTCTTTAGGACTCTTACATGCTAGCGGTATGAATATAGACAGTTATTCCCCTCCACAAAAAATTTAATCCAGTAAATCCAAGTCTTCCAATAGCTGGCTTTGTACCAAATGACTCTTTTGTAGCAGTAACTTTTGCAAGAGCAAAGTAAGACTAGTTGTCTAGAACGTCAGGTATTTTGTTTATTAGTGTCTTTTTCTTTGCCTCCTGTCTTTTCTAATGAACTGTCAAGTCATCTGTTCTGCCCATAGTCATGATTTATAAACCATAACTGATGGTGATATTTTATGACATGCATTTGCCTAATTTGGATGCTATTTCTATATAGCAATTTTACCAGTGTGTACTGTATGCTACTGGTAGACCAACAAAGACTTTGCAGTTTTGAATCAATGTTTAAATTCATTAGAAAAAATGTGCATTTCATTTTTTTTTTTAAAAAAAATGCAAACCAATCCTTTCCTGTAAGCGTGCAGAAGACTACTCAAGGCTGAATTTTTCCAGTACAAAGTCTATGCTGCCACACTAAATAAACTGTATGAGAAGAAAGCAATTATCAAGAAATCCGTCATCTATGGGAATGAAGAATATAGTTAAAGCATCTTGACTAATGTTAGTTCTACACAAGAGGAAGCAAGTTGTCACATTAGACTTTTTAATAATTTTAATATAATTATTTATCAATATCATCATGGACTTTACAAGAGCAGTCCATAAATCACTAAAAGTATGATGTTATAATAAAATCTGTTTTTAAATTCTTTCAGATAACTTACATGGCTTGTTTCTCTCTTGACATGTGTAAACTTTGGTAAAGTTTACTTTATATTCTTATTATAATTGGAGGTACAAGTGTGTGTATGTGTCTGACAGTGAGACAATGCTTCTTTAATGTCATGAAAATAAAAAGTGGCAAGAAAAAAGAAAAGGCAGAAAGCTTTCAACCATCAGTTTATCTAAGCTTACATTAGTTACACAAAGTATAGATCAAGGCATTGGGAGCATAATATTTTACAGATGACTTAAAACTTTTAAAACTTGCTTGATGACAATCACTGTTCTAACTTTATTCTTATTTGGGAGTTTATATTGAGTGCTTTTACTGGTACTTAATACTTTATCAAATTGTGTTTCTGAAAAAACCCAGAGAAGTCTTATTTGGGCTGTTTCTAACATGTAGAGTAAGCTTCTTTTTGGCTGACTCCTACATATTATGCTAACAGTATCTTAACCTAGTTTTGAATATATTTTACTCAAAAATCAACACAGACTAAAAAAAAAAAAAAGTTACAATGTATCCTCACATTGATGACACAGCAAAACACTAATACTTCTGCCAATGGAAAGTTTTCTCTTATAGTGAAATCTACATCGATAGGACACTTAGAAATGTTAGCACCTTCCAAACTTAGCACTTTGAGCAACACAGTCTCACCATGCTTCCATAATGTTACACAGATCTGTGAATGAGAGCAACTGCAACAAAATAACTTAAATAAATAAATATAAGTGGCATCTACAGCTCAGAATACTTTAGTCTTATATCTGGCATCTGAAAGAAATATTCTAAGCAAAAATGCTGCTGAATTAGCATTTTCTTAGAGGCTTGTGAGAAATTACAGGTCTATTAATGACATGCATCATCATTTCAAATGAGCTGTGGAATCTAATAAAATAAGTACGTAGATTCCACATACTTGGAAGTAGGCACAAAAAAATTGTAATTTCTCATGATTTCATGCAATGGATTTTTCATTATGATGTCATTTTTGGCACTCCTGAAATTGAAAATATAGTAAGTAAATAGACTAACACTTAAAATAGCTTAATAGGAGGGGAAAATGATTTAGGAGTGCTGAGTATCAGGCGTGACATATTACTTGCACCATGAAGGTCTCTTTCAATGATAGAAGTACCATCACAGCCTGTCATACTGTGCCAAGATGCAGAACCTATGCAAATGTACGTGAAAGGACATAGGACAAAATCAAGGAGCTCTGCTAGATCATAGAATGGTTTCACTTGGAAAGGACCTTAAGATCATCAAGTTCCACCCCCCCTGCCATGGGCAGAGACATCTCACACTAAACCATGTCACCAAAGGCTCTGTCCAACCTGACCTTGTACACCACCAGGGATGGAGCATGCACAGCTTCCTTGGGCAACCCATTCCAGTGCCTCGCCACACCCTTACAGTAAAGAACTTCCGCTTGCAGGGGCAGTTTAACATATTACTGCCCTGATGTGGATGTCCTGCCTAATGACAGAAACTTCCATTCTTGTAAGAGTGCACTGCATGCCCTGGTCTAGCAACCACACAAACCCCATCTTTTCATTGCCAGTTTAAATTAATGCTTTAGAATGCAAACCAAAAAAGCTTGAACATGTTTTCTTTTTATCACCTCCTCCACAGAGGCAGTAAATTTGAGTAGGAAAAAGAGCTGGAGATAGATGTGTTATATTAGCCTAGCAAGATTCACTAGGGAATGTGTATCAAAACCCAAAGCATTCTGTATTAAAGGGTGGCCAGCACTGATAAGCAGGAAGAAGCAAAATACTGTTTTAATGTTTTTAGCAAAGATGACAAATAATGTACACTGTTTTCTGGATGACCAAGATACAGACAGATCACTGTGTTAGTACATCTGAAAACAAAACAAAACAAAACAAAACAAAAGGTTCTTTGGAGGTTGAGAAATTATTACCTAGTACTTTCCTAAAAGATACTTACTATGAAGAACACTGTACACACATAGATACAGTCTATTCTGGCAGCACTCCTGAAATGTAAAACAGATCCCTTCACATGCACAATGTTTTCAATAATTTAAGACTGATAAGCATTTGCATGATTCATCAATTTAGGCATTCATCATGTCATTTTCCCTAATACTGATGCAATTCTGAGGCTACAGAATTAAAACAATTCCCACGTTCATAAAATCAAAAGCAGAATTAATTTCTTCTTTTATTATCTTTGCAGAGAAATATGTAGACTGTGCAGTTTTGCCAAAGAAATCTCAGAATTGAAATTTAGATGGAATCCTGACTGTGCTGAAATCAAATGCAAAGGCAAATTTGATCCTTATCTTGTGGCACATACGTTTTTTATCTAAGATTACCGAATAATGAAATAGCTTACAGAACTTCCTCTTCAAAACAGAAGCCTTCACTGAATGTTTCTATTTTGATAAAAGTCTAGTTATGAGATATTACCTTGAAACCACTCTTTTACAAAACGTTCAGATAATAATAACATTAATGTGAAAGAATTCTGAAATAAACAACCTATAGAAATACAGTAGAATAATTAAAAACATGGTACACATGGAGATGAGAGAAGAATAAACAGCTTCAAAACAGAAATAATTTAGTGCACTAAGAATAATGCAATATTTCAGACACCAGAATTGAAACACTTGCCTTGGACAAAAGGAAAAAAAATACTCATTATCACTAACTAATGAAAATAACCTACTTTTTGCCTGTAATGGCATTTATAGTGGTTATTCTCCAAAGCCCATAATGATTAGCATACTTTTTGTTCTAATATGGACTATAGCTTTGGAGTACCATGTGATTTTTAAATGCATTTCATAAGTTGTATGAAAGCCACACTTTACTCCTCCTTCTTCCCCCACCCCCCAAAATCTGAAAATATTTTTGCTTTGTTAATCTCAAGTAACTGAAATAATACAGATTTTGGAAATATATTAGAACATAAAATATTGGCTAAACATAAGAGATGTTGGCACAAGAATAAGTAAATATCAAAGATTTTCTTTTTTATCTGGAATTTCTCTATTTAGCACAAGAGGCAAAATCCTGCCTGAAGTCTCACCTCTCATGGCATCATAGGTCTTTCCAAGTCAACAAAGTCTATATTTCATGGATCAGTATAAGTATTCTGAAGTAAGGAATTTTTTCCTCCCAAAACAGCTTGAATATTGGTTATAAATTGCAGCAATTTTGTTTTTCAAGTCAGGATACAGAAACATTAGGAAAATAATGAGAATTCACTATAGAATAGCAAATAATTTCACTATTGGAATACTCAGTGGAATAAAGAAACAGAAATTGAAGATGTTGGCACTGTCACAGCTTAGACCAAGAACTTGATTTGGGCCACACACCACATAGAGTAATCAAAATAGTCTCCTTGTTCTGACCAAACCCAGCCATCTTATCAAACTCTAACTGTAGATAAGAGCTAATAGAAAGTACAAATAGCTTATGAAAACTAAAATGAACCAAAACCTTTCTTATCAGAGTATTTAAATGATGGTTTTGGTCTTCCAGTTTTCTCTTTTAATTCTTCCACCACTGAAAACCATAAAAAGGCAAGATTACAAGCAGAGTTGATTTGGTCTTTCTAAGGATAGCAACTGGCTGCATTTTTGAGATATGATCTTTGTCACCATGTTATATCTCTTGAAACCCATGCTTAGAAACATGACAGAGAAGATTTCAGATAGAATAAATTCCAGCAATTCTGTTCATGAGGGAGTAATTTCTAAATATAATTATTTTTTCTCCTTAGGCTTAACCCCCAAAGATAGTCACAGTATTTAAAACACATTTTTAATATTAACATTTAAGATTAAATACAAACATGTTTACACATATACCTCATATACTAAATGTATCAGTTCAAAAGTAACAAGCCTAGGTGTATCTGTGCTTTCTGAATTAATTTTGTTTTTATTGGATTATTTGAAGCCTTTAGCAATACCTTTACATAGATTTTTCTTCTTGCTAGAACCTAGCTGTTCTTTAAATAGTTCCTAGAAAGCCATTTCAATTTAATTTCCATTTTCACTGAATTAATTACACCTCCTGTGTAGAAAGTATGATACATAAGAGTGAAAAAAGATTTTACTCCCCCAGTATTGCAAAGAAGAACATTGTAATATCACTTTCCTGAACTTGACAGGCCCAGCTCTCAAATACAAACTTTTGTTCACACTATTGAGATTGGAGAGACTTGCCACTCCTTAATGGCTAAAGACCACTGCATTTCTTGTGCAATGTTACAGGATATATCCTTTGCCTTGTCGAGTATTTCTTCCTCTCGTAAGTGCTCTTTGTACCTGTTCCTCTCGTGAACAGAAACACCCACTCATACATAGTATTCCATGCAAGGTTTTAACAATATCTGTCAACACTGCATTAATATTTCATCATTGCTACTGAAAATATTTTGCTCAATACATAGTGTCATACTAGTCTCTTTCTCAGTCACATCAGATAGATAGCTCACAGCCAGTCACTATACGACTAAATAACAAATAATTTCCTCTTTGGTTTTCAAGAGCTGAATCCCAGATTTATAAAGTCATTCTCTCTTTTTTTTTTTATTTATTTATTTATTTATTTATTTACTAATTCTCTTGAGTGTTCTCTCTTTCCTGAAATTAGATAATAGCAGGAAACTGAAAGTCTACATGGTTTTGTCAAGCAAAATCTTCCCTGATATTCACAGAACAGGTGGACTTCTGACTACCATTCACAGAAGCCATAGTATAATTTGCTCATGAGAGCTTCTTACTGTGTGCAAAAGGTGTTGTAATTAGACTTTACTAGCCAGTACTACAGAGACTGCTTTTCAGTTCTAGTTCCATCAGTCTGTGGTTTTAAAACCAGCAGAGATCTTATTTCAAACATCAGAGCATTGAAACAAGTGTCACTTTTGCAATTCTTGGACGAAATGAAACAAAACAAAAAAATCAACAAAATTTGTGTCATCTCTGACTCAGCTCAGTCTATGAGCAGCCGATATTCAGATTTTACACTACGTAACTCAAATTTCTAACTACTTGGTTCACAGGACTAAAGCTTCACAACAGATATCAAAAAAGACTTTAAAGAGACTAAAGTCCACTGTGAACAATTCTGTGATCATCTCAGGAGCATGACATTAGATAAATAAATCTTGTTACTGAAATGAATTCTATACAGCACCCTCTCATTGTAAGTCATCATTAAATAATGGATTTACTATATTGTGTACTCTTTAGACTTACTGTGCTCAAGGAATTGGCTGGCTCAGAAGACCATCAGATTTTTTTATTTCATTGGCAGAGAACAGATTAGTACAGAATGCTCACTTCTGACTTTAAAATTAGACAGACAGATGGATGCTAACTGACATTCTGTTTCATCTGTTGCAAGTAAAACTTTGCCAGGAATAAGGAGATTAAGAGCAGAGAGCAAAACCAATAGTTCTTCAAAAATTATATAAGTATTCCTCCACGTAAATTCCAGTAGTAGAATGACAAAAAGTACAGCAATGACTAAAATGAAGATAAAAGTGTAACTAAGCAAAAAGCTGTTCCCCATAAAATCATTGATAACACATAATGTTTAGCTAGCAACTACAAATATAAGGGTTTTCAGTGGTAACTGAACAATATATCTAAAGCAAAAATAAATAATTAAATGACAAACTTTTCCACCCTATTTGTTACATTAATTCGATGTTATCTAATTCCGAATTGTATATACCATCAAATTAAAAATAGACATTATTAATACCATTAAAATTTAGCAAGACTTGTAGAAGCATGTCAGCTTTATTATAAAAAAAATCTATTTAAAAAAATACAGACCAAAAAATGGCAAAAGTCCCAAAATATTACAAAATCTGCAATGTTTTAATTTGATGTGCTGGATAGGTAAAATGCCATTTTTAATAAAAAGAATACAAATTAAATTGTTTCAGGAGGTCTGTTGAAATCCAGTTAAAGTACTTTGATACTCTAAAATTCAGGTTAAAGATTAAAAATTATGAGAGTGCAGGAAAAAATAAAGCCAGTAGTGTATGATTTATTGAGTTCAAGATTTACATTAGTGAAATAAGTGCTTAGGCCATAAAGAACAAACAAACAAAAAATTCAATTATTAAGTTACATATAAACCAAGTGTTTGTTATCCTTCATCTCTTTAGAAAGGACACAAGATTGAAAACTATGGTGTTGTGTGAATAAAAGCAAACAAAAATAAGTATTATGTGAAAAAAAAACAAAAACAAAAACAAAAAACAGAGCAAAGACAATCAGGTTAATGAACAATACCAATATTTCAGAAAAGTCAGGTTTTCTTCCTACTCAAAGCCCAGAAAAATACATATTCTGAATTACTTTGCAATACCACCCAATTTAAACATAAATATCAAAATAAATTCCAGAATACATGACTACTCCTTACAGATCAATGAAAAGGTTTTAAGAATGCTTCCACTGCATATGTGGAATTCGGCATTTTCAGACTTTATAAGCACGTGATACAATCACTTAATGCAGTCTGCTTGCAGAATAGGAGCCATCCAGCCTGTCCAAATGCTTCTGCAGAGCCTTCCTACCCTCAAGCAGAACAACACTCCCACCCAACTTGTTGTCACCTGCAAACATACTAAGGGTGCACCTGACCCCTCGTCCAGATCATTGACAGATTTATTAAACAGAACTGGCCCCAGAACTGAGCCTTGGGAAACACCACTTGTGACAGGACACCAACTTCATTCATCACCACTTTTTGGGCCTGGCCATTCAGTTTTTCTTCCCAGCAAAGATTATACATGTCCAACCCATGAGCAGCCAGTTTCTCTAGGTGAATGCTATAGGAAACAGAGTCCAAGACTTTAATAAAGTCTAGACAAACAACATCCAACATTATGCCTAATAATGATAAACTCTCAGACGTACATTAGTATTAAGAAGACTACTCAGAAATTTTAGTTGTGATATTAAAATCTGTCTTTCCACATAGTTTTCCCAGTCAAAACCAGACAAAAAGTATTTGATTTCTGCAGATGATATTTTTTTTCTTTTTTTTTTTT
>NDXB01001728.1:27250-38876 GCA_002631895.1 Agapornis roseicollis | reverse complement strand
TTTTTTTATTTCTTTAGATAATTTTTTTTTTTTTTTTTTTTTTTTTTTTTGGGGGGGGAGGTTGCAGGGGTAGGGTATACAAGGCCTATGCAACAAGGGAAAAATGTCACTTAAGAACAAGCATCCCGAACCAAGAACTGGCCAACTTGTAGTCAAATAAAGATATTTAAATCTAAAATAAATAAAGTAGCATACAACTTACAAAAAATATACAGCAGGGAAAATTCTCTAGTAGCAAGGACTGAAAGAATAAGCAACGTATTTGTCTGCCATTCCTATCTCTATCATCTAAAGAATAAAAGATAGTATTGGCAAGTTAAAGATCCCCACACCATCAGAAAACTCATCAATGTATTTTAAATAGTTGAAAGGCAAATTCATGTTAACTTAGCAGAGGCACTGTTTAGTTAATTCAATTCGATATTGAAAAAAGTCTCTGTACAGAACAAACACCTTAGACCTGGCATGATTACTAAGGCAGTCTGGTTTTCTGCACTATTCCAAGACCACTCATTTTGCAGCCATTCTATATCGATTGTCATAGGCCATTTCTCATCCTTAAGTAGGTTCATTTTCATTCCTAGTACATTAGGTACTGTTTCAACCTCAATCTGAATTGCTTTTTAATAAGATAAATAATCATAAGAAGTAATTACCCAACATTTAAACTGATTTGTAGCTGTAGCTGTGAGGCTGCAAGATTACCAGGAATATTACATACATATTTCTGTTCCCTCTATCTGAGAGAACAAATGGGTTTAAATTCTATAAACTTGGACTAAGAGACAGGAAATGCCAAATTTTCTCAGTTTCAATTTTAAATACATCACTTATCCTCAAGAAAATGATTCAGTAATTCTTGTTCAGTTCTCTCATGTGTTGGAATCTATTTACACTGTGTTAATATCTGAAGACTGATCAAAGTATGAAAAAAGCTAAGTGAATCCCTAGAGCCAGTTATCCTGCCTCAATACAGCACCAATTACACCTACTTAATTTTTAACAAGCACTTGTCTAATCTGTTGTTAATCTTTGCTTTAGTAGTGGATGCTTCGCAACTGCCTCATGTGATTTATTCAATCTGCAATTAGAAACTTTTCCTTTTTTGGACTATCTACATCCTAATCCCTGCAACCTGAGCTGCAACATCTCATCTTCTCATTTTATCCACTTTGCATATAGAGAAATGGTGTTTACTTCTCATGCCATAGTTCTTTATGTTTCGGAATGTTATGTCCCACATGAGTTCTATCTTTTCCAAGGTAAACAGCCTTAGGTAGGATAATCTATTTTCACAGATAAATTCACTAAGACATTGACCACTTTCATTGCTTTTCCCTAGACAATCCAATAACTGTATGCATTTCTTAATCTGTCACACATGAAACATTAGGATTTTCTTAAAATGAGACCTACTATTGCAGAGTTTAGCAGAAAGATTGTTTCAAATATTTTTCTGTATGCCTGCCCTGTCCTAAACCTTCTGATTGTACATACCAGGATAGTGTTGTTTGAACAGTAACATGACATTTATGTTTCATTTTCACCTTGTTATCTCTTGAGCCATTTCAAGGCAGCCCCTACAAAGGCAGTTGCTCTTGATCTGTGAATTCATGTTCTTATGAAAAATAGTATTGAGTTGATACATGTTGACACAGCTACAGGTTGGGCAAGGAAGAGATTCAGAGGAGCCATGCAGAGAAGGACTTGGGGATGTTGATCAATGAGAAAATGAACATGAGCCGACTGCAGTGTGCTCTTGCAGCCCAGAAAGCCAACCCGCATCCTCAGCTACAACAAAAGGAACGTGACCAGCAGGTCAAAGGAGGTGATCCTGCCCCTCTACTCTGCTCTCGGGAGACCTCACCTGGAGTATTGTGTGCAGTTCTGGTCTCCTCAACACAAAAAGGACATGGAGCTGTTGGAACAAGTCCAGAGGAGGTCCACGAGGATGATCAGGGGACTGGAGCATCTCCAGTATGAATATAGGCTGAGAAAGTTGAAACTGTTCAGCCTGGAGAAGAGAAGGCTGCATGGAGACCTCCTAGCAGCCTTACAGTATCCGAAGGGGGCCTATAGGAATGTTGGGGAGGGACTCTTCATGAGGGACTGCAGTGATAGGACAAGGGGTAATGGGTTAAAACTTAAACAGGGGACGATTAGGTTGGATATAAGGAAGAAATTCTTTCCTGTTAGGGTGTTGAGGCCCTGGAATGGGTTGCCCAAGGAAGCTGTGAATGCTCCATCCTTGGCAGTATTCAAGGCCAGGTTGGACGGAGGTGTGAGGTGTACCTGCCCATGGCAGAGAGGTTGGAACTAGATGATCATAAGGTCCTTTCCAACCCTAACTATTCTATGATTCTATGTTGATTTGTATCTTTTTCTCCCCTGGGTGGTTTTTCCAGTTTGTCAGGGTTATTTCAAATTCTGCATTTTCCAATATGCTGCATTCTAATGCAGTAGATGTGATCTACAGTTTAATATGGAACAGTCTCTTCAATCATTAGATCCTTAACAAAAGCAGCAACTAGAAACAGGACTTGAATAATCATTTCAAGGTTCAACAAAACAGATTTAGTGCACTCTTCATACCTTATTAATTATTATTGGCAGCTATTCTTTTAGTGTATTTATCTGTCTAATTTTGCATTCTCTACTGAGTCCAATGCAGAACTTTTTTAGATTACTTTGAGAAAGCCCAAACCAAAATCAGAATCATAACAGTCCCTCTTTATCCATAGGAACACCTAATCATGCTGTGTAATGATTATAAAATCTACAGTTAGATTTGTGTGACAAAACTTGCTCTCCACTGATCTCACTGGCAGCCATACATCTCCTTATTACCTATCAGGGGCTTAAAATGTAATTATTTTTCCAGAATATTTTCTTGTGATAAAGATTTACTTTTTCTAGTTCCTTTCTCCATACAACACTGCCTTTATTCCAAAGATTTTAAAAATTAAGTAAAATAATTCTAGGAGTTCCTTTATTTTATATATATTGACAAACAAAAATATCATTTAACCCTCAATTTATTGGGCTACATGAAAATTGAGGCTATTCAAGGATCCAAATTGTGACACGATTAGGCAGAATATTCTTTTCCAGACTGGAATCTCATTAAAGGGTATGAAAGTAAAGATTAGTGATCAATTCTCAGTGTGGAAAAGAGTCAGCAGTGGCATCCCCAAGAGCTGAAAATGCCTAGCAGGTTTAAATAGAAATTAGAAAAATTCGTGGACTACATCTCCAGGAACAGATATTAAAATGTGTCTTTTCAGATGTATGTTTTAATACCTCTAAAACAAGGACTATGGATGCTGAAGCACAGAAACGGATTACAGAAGATATACTGTATAAAGCCATGAAGGCCATGAAGAGGCATTATATATCTCTTTCAAAATATAAGCTAGAAGTTATGAAATATGACCAGCAGGAGCCAGGTCAAAAAGCAAATAAAGGATTGTGTTTTTTTTCTAGGCAGTGTGACTATGTTGCTGGATTTCGTTGATCCTAGTCTATATAGACAAAGGAAAGACAGGAGTAGAGCAGGGAATGGAGATCTGCAGATTGTTGTTAAGTACATAAGAATTTCCTGAGATAAATGTGATTTCTGAGCTGAAAGAGATTGGTGGGTAAAAGATTTTAAGGAAAAATACCCATCTGCACTGTTCAAACCCTACTATAGGAATGCACTTTGGTCAATGTTAGGGACAATGTATAGAAAAATATTTCCCACGAATAACCATTCTTGGTCTTTTGCTCCCTTCAGTAACATTCCGAGCCACTGCTGTAAGTGAAGCTAATGTTGTTTCCTTGCTTCCTAGCAAGGCTTCAGACTTGCCTGAAAGACAGTTGGCATCTGTGCAAGCTAGACAAAGTGGGAGGTAATAAAGATTGACAGAGGGAATTGTCTAAGGTTTTGGTTAAGTCTGCGAAAGCTGTCTCAATTAAGGAAGCTCATTAGCTTCTTAACAAAAAGATTCACTACTGGAGGCCCTAAGTAGATCAAAAACTGTTAGTGGCTTTTCAGATTGTACCATGGAAAGAGGCATTTTTCAGCTGATGCTGACCTTTGGATTATAGTCTACCATACTAGAGAAAAATCCCTGCACAAGAATACCCTGGTTTATTGAGGAGTGTTCAGAAACCATAATATTAGGGCAGGAGACATAAAAATGAAACAGTCTTTTGATCCTTTTTCATTACAAAAATAAATCTGGCTGGATATAGAACTTCATCTCAATACCTAGTTTTGTACAAAATCTGATAGCACTTCCTCCCATTAGACTCTGGATCAGTTCTGCTTCAGCTATCTGTGAGGCTAATAAAGAGAGAGATGTGTATCTCAATGGGGAGCTGGCTTGGAGTCCTGAGGAGTTTATAGTTTCTAAAAATACCCCCCAGAACAAGCTAGGTTAAATAACATCCTTTTAAGAACTAGAAATTGTCTCCTCTTGAGTTCAAAGGTTTAGATGTTCAATTGGGATTGGTGAGAGGTAGTTTAAGTCTGTTTTCCCAAGTGTTCTAGGAAGTGTAGTAGGTTTCTTTCATGCTTTTACCACTCCAGTGGTACCCGCTCTGGTTCTATTATATATCTGGTAAAAGAAGACAACTCTTGTTTGTTGAGGTTCCGGCGAGGGAAGAATGCGCGAAGACCAATATGATCAATATGCACACTTCCCTTTATTGGTTCACACAGCTTACTTTTATACCTAATCTTAAATCACCATTACATCACCATAACTACTTGGCTTAATACAATTGGTCAGTTATGTTGCTATGCCTCATATCATTAGTTAGTTTCTTAAAGATTGCACTACCATACCCACACTGGGGCACCTTAACCCTTAGCAATGCTAGGATTGGATAACACTGCCCTGGGAACTTGAGCCCCAGAACTTCTCAGCTCCCCCTCTCCTTCACCTACCTCTGAGTTCTTACAGCTGGTGTTTCTTTTACTCCCCAGTCCACGGCCTTCAGTTTATCTCAACTCCATTTCTGTTCTCAGGCAAGCTGCCTTACACCAAGGCCTCTGGATTGCTCACAAAATTTCCGCTGTTACACAGCCTATCCACACTTGTTAACAAAGAATGGAAGTTTAACAAAATACATTTTCTTTTACTGACCTGTGGAATTAGATGTTGGTATGAAATATACGTCCTAACACCATCATGTATCATGAATAATGGAGTCTCCAAATTCTGGCCTGTACAGTAAAATTTAGCTTAATAAGATGCACTGTACTGTATGTGAGGATGTAGTTAATCAAGGTTCTGTTCAGACACATGCAAAGTTGAAAATTATTCCCAGCTGTAGTTTTATGTGCACAGGAGAACATCTCTGGCCATGCTGTACTCTGAGGAGATAGAAGTGGAACCTCTCAGTCAGAGCAGCATTGCTTCAAGTATTCTTCCACCTACATCTTCCCAGTCTCAGAGATAGAAGCACACAAGCCAGGGCTTCTTTCAGCATCTTATTTTTGGGATAAGAAAAGTTACTGATGAGGAATCTTAACCTGTTCTGTCCCAGTTTAATTCCTAACAGAAAAAGTCAATGAGATAATTTATTCTATTTAACAGGAGTGGTCTTTAAAAATGTAATTTCCTGGTTCTTCTATGTTCAATTTAAAAAACAAACAAGCAAACAAAACAAAACAAAAAAAAACCCTGAAGTTTTTCCAGTACACACCCTGGTATTTATCTTTTTTAATTCAAACATATAGTGAATCCTTTTATACTTCCCATTAACTGAATTATTTTCAGCACGACTGTGTTTTCTGCTGCTCATATCCAATTCTAACACATACTCAAAGTATGAACAGAAAGAACACACTTCAGGCTCTTACTGAGACTAAATATTTGCAAAAAGGTGGAAAGTTTTTAAAAGTTCCATGATCCTACTGAGATAATAGCAAGTGTCACAATTATTCAGTATTTCAAACAAAACCAGAACATACTAATTTACAAGCAAGTTCATTGAACATACCCTGGCCCTAAGCCCATAGCAATTTGCATCTACCATTTTCATTCTTTGTTTTAGTTGTCTGGCCCTTAGAACACAGAGTCTAAAGACAACAGAAAAATTGCATTTGACCTAGATGTATTAAATATTTAAAAGTTCATAAAGCACTTTGAAAAAATAGTTATCTTTAATTTACATTTCATATTTCTGAGATTTTATTGGTGTCAGCTATGCCTAACCATCTTGTATTAGGAAGCAGTCAGGACTTAGAATAAGACGTCCAGCATTAACCTTTTTACCTAATGAAACATCAGTACAGCTCAATTGCTCATGGCACTGTCCTCAGCCATTTAATTCACTTTGTATCTGCACTCAAGAGAAAGGATAGCAATACTTTCTGCCACTCTGACTATGAACTAATTCACCTCAGCTTGTGAGGATTAAGAGGTAAGGCAGTTTCATGCCTTAAGTTTTCAATCTCTTTCTACAAATGTGCTGACAATACAGTTTTCACATTCCCATTTTCATCTCATGATCAAAGCTGCATTCCTATTGGTTAAGAAAAATACATCTCTGCACATAAAATTTCAAGCCCAGATTCTCAATAATCAAAAAGAAAAAGAAAGATAGGAATACAATTTATGGTTATATATTGGCAATATACTAGAGTCCTTAAATTAAAGTTTTCTCAAAAACTGCATAGCTTCTGATTAATATTCCAGCAGAACTCCCACAGAAACACTGCTCCACTCATGTTGGGCACTATTCAGGCATACACATTCCTGTTCCAAAGAGCTCACAGTTTAATTTCAAGCAAGAAAATTGAACAGCAACAATAGAGACCAATGGAGACCAATAAATCAAACTCAAGCAGCTATTGAAGACAAGGTAAAAAACAGGAGTGAAACATGGAGTATTTTCTTCCTTAGGAGGCTAATAAAGAAAATTTGCTTCTGTCCCATGAATGTACCTATCAATACACAGTTCTCGTTTTATTTTCCTAAAACCTTTATGTTTTCCACTTGTACACACTGCAATAGTCTTATAATAGTGGTTCATCCACTCAAATGAAAAGTGACTAAATCTAACCGCCTTGAAGGAGCAGCAAGAAACCTCTTAGGAGCAGCCAACTGAGCATCCGGTACATTCAGCCACAGTTAGTTAACCAGCAACAATTTCCCTTCAGTTACATGCAGTTTTGGTGAACCCACCTCATTTCCACACCATTAACTTCCAAAATTTATTTCTTCCCACTGTCACTCACCATGAACTCTTCTGTGTTTTTCTGTCAAACCCAATATCTTGTCCAGCAGTCGTGCTCTGCCTATCTCAGAACAACCTCAGACCTTGCTTCTTCTAATGAGCCTTTCTCATTTCCATTTGTCTTTCTGAGTAGTTTGGGCAGTACCTTGGAGATTGCTCACCATCATTATTCTAAATTCACCCCAAAAGTGTGCAGCATCCCATAATCCCAGGTGTGATAGGCAGAGCCAATTTTACTGGTTTACTTGCAGGAGCAATATACAATGCTTCACTTGCCCAGGCAGCAGTATTATTTTGCCAAACACCAAGCAGCTCATGGCTGGCAGTGCTCTGAAGCATGGGGCTTTATCTCCCGTAAATAGGATTAGCAAATGAAAATATGTATTCTAGATTCATACAGCAGGATTATCAGCAAACCAGTGCATTCCTGTGATGTTCCTTTCAGCTCTATTTTCAGATGAGTACTAAGACAACTTCTGTTAATCTCTTCTGTGAAAAAATGAAAAAAAATAAAAGAATTCTAACATGTTTAACATGTTCAATTGCAGATTCAGACTATAAATTTAGATCACTTGTTTAGTAAGAATAATAGAAATATCTCAGTCATAATTTTTCCTATTAGAGAACGTCTGTCATAGAATCACTGCAAATAATAAAGCAGCTTAATGAATTAAATATATAACCAGTCATTACACCACTTGAAATACTGTGTGCTTCCAGTTTTAAGGTATCCATTTTATATAGATGCATTTTTAAGAACAAAAGAAAATACTACTCCACAGGTTTTTCTTCATGACTCTCCCAAAGTAGATTCACCTTCTCATATTAATTCAATGTCAGTTCAAGAGCACTGTATTTGTCTTCATGGTATATCTCTGAACAGGCTCATGAAAATTTATCATGTAATCTCATCCTGAAGCAACATGAAAAAAACTTCCCTGAACTGTTTCCATATTTACTGTAAGTCCATCCTCATTACAAATAACTTAGTTTCATTTGCAATCCAAAAAGTACAAAACCCCTAAATTTCTGAACTTTCACTGAACAGCAACAGCAAAATTACAAGCCTGAGCATGGATTATCTGAATTGATTCTACATGGTGGCTGAAACGTTCAAAGAGTTAGTTTGCAAAGAATGGGTGGCATTTACTCTCTCTGTGACACAGTTCCTGTTAAATGTATGATGGAAATACTAACTCCACAGCCAGAATTTGCATTTACCTCTACAGCAGTCAGAAATAAAGACATCAGGTTGCACAGAATATAAATCTCTCATCTATATTGGTGAAGAGTAAAGTCAGGACCCAAATTTTTGGAAAGCAAACTTCCAGCTGTTCAAGAAGTTAGCTAATTGGACACCCTGAGAAACTGCCCTCAGGGACAGGGGAGCTAACAGAGCTGGCAGATCTTTAAGAACACTTTCCAGAGAGCACAAGAGCTCTTGATCTACAGGTGTAAGAAATCGGGAAAGAATGGCAAGAGACTGTTATGGCTGAGTGGAGACCTGCTGGTCAAACTAAAGGACAAGAAGGAAATGCACAGGCAGTGGAAGGAGGGACAGGTATCCTAAAGTAAACAGTAAAGGTATGCTCCTTGGCTGTGTAGGGATAGGGTCAGGAAGGCTGAATGAAGTATGGCTAGAACTGAACTTGGCAAGGGACACAAAGAATAATAAGAACTTCTTCGGGTATGTCAGCCAGAAATGAAAGATCAAAGAAAGAGCAACCCCTGACTAGAAAGACTGGCAAGCTGGTAACAACAGTTGAGAAGTGTGAGGTACTCAACAACATTTAGCCTCAGTCTTCACTGGCAACCTCTTTTGCCACATCTCTGGGGTGGATGGACTGCAAGATGGGGACCAGGGGAGTACTGTCCCTCTCACTGTAAGAGGTCAGGTTCATGACCAACTGAGCAACCTGAACACACATAAGTTTTTGGTGAGGTATGTCCCAAAGTCCTGTGGGAATTTGCTGAGGTAGTGCATTTTATGCAACAGCTTCTTCTTCATAACCAATTAACATGAATCACCCTTCTAATGTTCCTCCATTGGCAAAATTGAGTCATGTACATCTAAGTAGCAAAAAAAAACCTTCTTGTTATGTACAAAATCATAAATATTTGTACCCATGATGAAAAATATCAAAACACTTTAAAACAATATAGTGCCTCCCTTTCAGCTTCAATAGGTACAAATTAAAAAATATTGCATATAGGTCTTCTGATCTTTCCTTAGAATTTGTAGAGCAAAAGCAAAAGCAAAACATTCCTTTTCAGTGCAACTGAGCAATACAATACTGAAACTGTCACCTAACAGATTAGACAATTTCTGCCTTCATTAAAAACAGTGTTGTACTGACAAAACTAGAAAGTTGTATACTAATCAATTGCATTCAAAGCTGTACTGCTATCCAGTCATTAACCAGGTGGAAGTAATTTCCAGTACTGACATACAATAGGATCTAAAGACAGAGGGCAAAAATCCAAGATAGTAAAGCCATTGGTTTAAACAATTAA
This sequence comes from Agapornis roseicollis, assembly GCA_002631895.1. Classification (NCBI taxonomy): domain Eukaryota; kingdom Metazoa; phylum Chordata; class Aves; order Psittaciformes; family Psittacidae; genus Agapornis; species Agapornis roseicollis. The sequence continues at coordinate 29,132 of NDXB01001728.1, read as the reverse complement.
CGGACACAGGGGAACAAAAAGAGCTCCAAACCGATGCAGACATTCACAAAGGGAAACTCTTCTCAAAGCCTGCAATTACAAAATTTTCTGTTCAAGGATTGTTACAGTAACACCCTTCTTTTGGAGGAAGAAGAACTAGAGATGGGCTTTAGCATATTTAATAGTCATCTAATTTTACATAATCACATCATTTGAAATATCACTACAAACAAAGAAGCAGCTAAATATATGCAAATTCTCTTTATTAATTCTCCCTTCTAAACTATCTGTCCTGGTCTCTACCCTCCTCCCCTTTCTTTCTTTACCCTAGCAATGATTTCTGCCTCTCACAGATTTGATTGCTCTGATGACCTCAATCAAAAGGCAATTATCCAGCCAGGATGGAAGGTAATTATTCCCATCAAGGAGAGATTGAATGCACCTGAATAGACAGCTGTAGTCCTTCCAAGGATTACATTATGACTATAGAAATTACCTCCATTAATTTGTGATGCATGTCAAATTTATGATAAGAAGTTGATTTGTTTGCAGGACAACTACTTTTCCAGTTTCACCCAACACTCACTCTAAGGCAAGCGCAACGGGCAATTTTAAACTTCTTTAGTATGTAAGTGACAACTGTCAGCATGCAACCATCTGGTCAGGAGCAAATATGACATAAAACCATGAAAGGGAATTGAAGTTCCAGATAAATCTACATTCTATAATTCATGACAGAGCCAAAAGCATGAATATTTTAGCCGAAACTTGCCAAAATCCTGCTGTAGACACAAAAGTATTCAGATGATAAACAGCAGTAAAATGAAAAGGCTCAGCAAGTAAGTTTACTCAACCTATTTACCTTTAACCCTAGATGGGAAAATATTTAATTCTAGAAAAGAAATAATGTAAAATCTCAAGTTGTTATGGAAGATTTATACTTCAGTATTTTACAATGTCCTGTTTTTGAAAGAGGTTGACAACCTACCTGCTGTCAAACTGCTGAGGACTTAGAAGTCCTCAGACTTATAAGATGCATCTTGAATGATAAGCCTTTTCCAGAAATCCTGGATAAGGACTGTAATCACTCCACATGCCAAAATTTTGCCTTTCTCAGGCAGAGTTATATGGTGGAGAAATGGGATCTCTAACATAAAAAGTATCAAATTTCAGTAGATTTGGATATGCCTCTATAAGTAATCTAGAAGTGATCAGATGCTTCAGAATCACAGTAAAACTGAGACCAGCTGGAGATGGTATTCACTCTGAATTAAAAGGGACTATTTCCCTTACCAATGTTTCCCTCCTAAAAGGTGCAAAGCACAGGGGGCTGCATCAGAATGTATTTTACTCATTTGCTGGTGAATTTTAATGGACAATCTGGTATTTTAATGGACAATCAGCTAATAAACATATTGTTAGATTTTATTAGAGGTAATTTTTATGCATAGGCTGCATCTGTAAATCCTGTATTTTAATGCATGCAGAATATGTAAATCTTACTGTTCCAATGCTAAGAAATTGTCATAAATCTCAGCAGTAAGGTCACACAATGCAGTATTAATTACGTACATGGCATATTTAATTTAGAAATAGGGAATTTTCTAATGTAATCTTACGTCCCTTCATTCCTGGAACTATACTATAAAGTCCCATTGATTTACTAATTTAAATTTATCATCTTTCATTTATCAACTTCCAGGATGCTAATGTTTCCAAAACCATTTGCATTGCTATTGCCTCGAAGTGTATCACACAACACCCTCTTTTAATGTGTAGTCCAAAAGAATCAAATACTTTTCTCACCATCTTCAACTTTTCACCATCATCCCCATCTTCTCTCTGTATTTCATTGAAATATGAGAGGAGGAGGGAGTAAAGTGGGGAAAAAAAAAAAAAAGAC
>NDXB01001727.1:0-34729 GCA_002631895.1 Agapornis roseicollis | reverse complement strand
AGCATCTCCCATACGAAGACAGGCTGAGAAAGTTGGGGCTGTTCAGCCTGGAGAAGAGAAGCTGTGTGGAGACCTTAAAACAGCCTTGCAGTATCTGAAGGGGGCCTCTAGGGATGCTGGGGAGGGACTCTTCATTAGGGACTGTAGTGACAGGACAAGGGGTAACGGGTTCAAACTTTAACAGGAGAGGTTTAGATTGGATCTAAGGAAGAAATTCTTTCCTGTGAGGGTGGTGAGGCACTAGAATGGGTTGCCAANACTTTAACAGGAGAGGTTTAGATTGGATCTAAGGAAGAAATTCTTTCCTGTGAGGGTGGTGAGGCACTAGAATGGGTTGCCAAAGGAAATTGCGAGTGCTCCATCCCTGGCAGTGTTCAAAGCCAGGTTGGACTAAGCCTTGGGTGGGATGGTTTAGTGTGAGGTGTCCCTGCTTATGGCAGGGGGGTTGGAACTGGATGATCTTAAGATCCTTTCCAACCCTGACTATTCTATGATTCTAAGGGTGGTTTCTTCCTCCAAACTTAATGAAGTCTGGCTTCAAAGAAGGCTGAAATGTTATGAGGTGTCAAAATCTTTTTATATCAATTAGTATACTCATTTATATAATGTAATTAATTTGTACTTGCCATGATTCTTGGGTGACAATAATTGACATGCTCTGTTCTTCAATTACTTGGAGTTATTTATATAAAGCATTTGAAAAGAACTTTGAGTTACCTGCCTCAGTGACTGAATTAACTATATAATGGCTGGAGATTGACATAAAAGCAGTTTCTCTTTTGATGAGATGTTAAGGACTTGAAGTGGGAGTGAGAGGCTCTTCACTGACCATGGGCATCATCTTTTATGTCAGAAGAAAACCACATCACCTTGTTTTCCCATTCCAATTGAAAAACACAGACCTTTTCCAGTAAGAACTAGTGGTTTGGACTCCGTAACACATCTTGACCGTTTTCTTTTTCCACTATTGCTAATATCAACTTAAGTTACAAGACAGATGCCTGCAACAGTTTTCTCTGCTGAAGAGTGTGTTTCAACTTAACAATGAGGTCTTTCAGCTTTCAGAAAAACAAACACAGATCAAAGACCTTTGCAGGACACACTTCAAAACCAGACAAATTTTCTAAGTAATTCAGGAGCATCTTTCAGAACTGTATCCAAAACAAGATGCTTCTATTCTCTGAGTGCTGAACTATAGTCCTTGTAAATATGAGTCTTTTCTTCAGTGAAGCTCTAGCTCTACCAAGCCTGATAAAACCTTCCAACTTTGGCAGATGCTTGCAACCCAGACTCTTCTGCAAATCTTTAACTGACTTACTGGTGCTCATACTGACTTCCAAGAGATTGTTTTGGCTGTACTTATATCCCATTTTTGCAATACTTGGTGCTATGGAACTGTCTCTTTGGCTTTCTGTTTCTGACAACTGTTTGCAAGCACTCCCAGTGAAGTCACAAACATAAATATATATATAATTATAACAGTAGCAATTCTTGTAATTGCCAAGAATAATTGCAATCTTCATCTAAACTACTATTAATGTGAAAAGTATGCAGCCTCTTGTTTAATTATCCTAACTCCACAATATACTGGCCACCAGAACTGGGATAGTTTAATTTTCCAGCAAATTGAAAGAGTGCCTCTGACAGCTTAGAGCAAAAGGGACTTGGGGAAGAAGCTAAACCTTCTGATTAGCTATTCCATTTGCAGTGAAGTGAACTGTGCCTCTGCAGTGACCACTACTTAAATGCTGAGTACAAGCATTCATATTAACAGTCTTGGGACACATTTCTGCCAGCCAAGCTTCTAAGAAACAGATTAATTATGAACAACCGATAGAGCTGTTTGGATCTGCATCAATCCCCACCCTCAGGCCTACATGGAATGTTTTTCTTTAGGAGCATAATCTAATTATTAATAGGCAAAGAGCTGCATAAATTACCTTCAGAAGTAATCTGGTGGCAAATTATGCAATTAAACCAAACTGTCATGCCAAGATGGTGTAACTAGCCCTGATTAGGAGTAACAGCTCTAACTGACATCAGGGTTAGTGTAGACAACATGTTTTATCACACATAAGTAGTAGGCAGATGACAGCATAAGGTTTAAAACTGAAAGGGGAACAGAAGTTTAAGGAGTGCATGTTTGCAGTACAGTGAGATGCTGTCACTCAGAGGACTAAAAAAGAAGGACTGATGCTAGGTGCATTCTAAAGAGGAGGATCTGTTTTGGCACTGCCTTATTTGACTCTTGTGCATTGGTGAAGGACGGAAATCTGACAAGAAGGTATGATACGTCTTGGGTTCTGCTCTCAAATTCAGATGATGTACACTGTAAGCAAATTGATTTCCCAGTGTGTGCTTCAGCTTAACTGTAAATTTGGAAGAATGGTGGGGTTGTCTGACACTTGTTTGCTAAAAAGTTGGTGTTTTGAGGTCTTCTCTGTGAAAGTGAACACATGTAGAAAACATCGTTAAGATTTTCTCATGTCACTCTAGGGCCTACTGGTTTTTCTAGTAATTTTAACTGTCTTTTATACACATTATTCCTTAATTGATTCCCTCAATCAATATATAGTATAGATTTTGCCTTTATACTGTCTCTGCTTTACAGAGCTAAATAATGAGGAGGGAGAAAGTAATTTTGAGTATCAGGAAGTGAAAAGAGGTTTCAATCAAAATTTAAAGGAAGAGGGAGAATCAGTGAAACAGACTGAAGGAGCAAAATCTATTTTCAGTGTTGACATTGGTAATTTTGAGGTGAGGATGGAGTTCTGATAAATAGTCTGTGTTTGTGTGTGTAATGGCCTCACTATCTATGGTATTTTATGTGCTGTTATTGGTAATATTTCAAAATAATGACTCCCTTAAGCAAATCTTACCCTTTTGCACTTACTCATTTGTCTAGAAATAGAATGATCCAGGATAATGTAGTTCCCAGCAATGAACCCAGGAAAAAAGTCTTGACTGCAATTTGTCTTCATGGAGTTTTCATTTGTTTTTCAGAGAGGAAAATTCTTTTTACTGAGCTGAGCTTTAGCACAGAATTGACATGCTCCTTACCAAAAATTTCACAAAGGGACACTGCCTCAATCATTTAATTCTGCTTTTGTTTACTTTGCCTGTAAAATAGAGTTATTTGTCATTTTAGAAATACAGTTCCATGTTGTAATGCAATTTTTACCTGAAGAGGAGGATACACATTTTAAAGGATTCTAGTAAGTGTGTAGTTTCTGCATACAAGGGATGATTATGGGGATAATTCTGAGACTGATTTACTCAATTGCAAGGAAGTTAGAAATGATGTGCCTGTTATTTCAGACCATTTAAGCAAGATATCCATTAGAAAGAGCACTTGTAAAACATACTTGGGTGGCATGGTTTAGTGTGAGGTGTCCCTGCCCATGGCAGGGAGGGTTGGAACTAGATAGTCTTAGGGTCCTTTCCAACCCTAACTATTTTATGATTCTATGATTCTATGTAAGTTGCTTCATCTTTTCAGCACTGATTCTACATTGATACACTGAACGGAAAATTCTAGATTTATAGCTGTTTTGTACCGAAGTCTTCTCTCCTGTGTTTCTGTCTCCAGCTAACTGTGAGGTTTTTTAGTTTAATTGAGGAGTGTGTTGTGAGGGTAGAAGTCATGAAAGAGAGACTGAGACTGAGTGAGAAGTCCAAAAAGACCAATAGGCCCACCAGTGGGAAGACAGATGGAAAGGAGCTGAAAACAAAGAAATGGAAGGGAGGTCTGAAGCTGAGGTGGAGAAGCAGCAGCACACCCAATAAGACTGGAATGGAGTGAAAGGAGATGTTAAGGCCAAAGGTTTGGGCTCTGACCCAGTTGGGGTAGGAAACTGGAACTGGCATTAGAAACATAGGAATCAAGGACTGGGATTTGGTGATTAAATAGAACAGGGCTAGGATGAAGAGATGGGAGTAGGAAAGAGTGACCAGAGGCAAACTGAAGGGACGAGGCAAAGGGGACCAGGCTTTGGAATAATAGGAAAAAAACCTGTGCTCACTAGAGGTCATTTACCTATTCAGCTTGAAATCAAGGTTTGGCCCACTTCTTTCTTTTGTCAGCAAATATGTTTAAATCCATTTAGTTCTCTTTCACACATACAATGACTGTTATTTATATCATTAATCCATGTGGCAAATTTCTGCATGATGGTTTGAAATATTTCAGACTACCTATGGGCTTTCCAAGATGAAATTCTGCTCTTGTTTTCTCTATTTGTTTTCAAACATAAGAAATTACATGTACAAATTACATTCAAAGAACATTAGGTTGCTCAGAATTTAGAAATGCCAGACTTACAGCTAATAACGTGATCACACACTGCTTTTGAAGAGGTTCCATTTCCTTTGGCAACAGAGGTTTTAAGGATTTTATCTTCTTACTCTTTTCTAATGCATGGTCAAATGTTATGTACTGCATGTTAACATACCTACTGTGAATGCAGAGTTATTTCAGCCTTGGGTTTGGGTTTTTTTAACACTTAGGACTGCTTCACAGATATCAATTCATTTTTCCAGTGCCATGTGTGATAAGGAGATGGGATATATACCTATTTTTCAGGTATAATAATTTGTTATATACCTGTCTCTCACACCTGGCTCCAGAGGCCCAGCTGTCTATAGCAGGGCCAGTAGTTTTTCTCGTTATAAGAAAGCTGAGACATACTTAATATTTGTAAAATGCATGACAACCTTGAGCAGAAAATTATAGAAGACTTCAAAGTATTGCTTCTAATGACTAAAACAACACTTTATTAACACGTAAAACCATTATTACTAATCCTGGAAAGGAGACTTCTGTTTGTCACTTGGCTGACAGCTAGAATGCATTTTTCCTCTGCATTTAAAAATGCACTTTAAAGGTGTTCTCATTTAAAAACATAGAAGTCAAGATACTGCAAAATTCCATAAGCAATCAGAATCATAATAGAAGTGTCAGTTCAACCTCGTTACTGATAGCAGAGCTCTAATTTCCATGGCAAAGAAGTCACATAGTGCATTCCTTCTTGGTTCATGTATTATGTGTAGTTATGGAAGATGGGAATTTGTCCTTTTCACTCCTGATACGGATGTGTTAGTCACAAGCAGTGATGTGCCTTTCTTAATAGCTGCTTTCTTGACAGAGCTTAATTTTTATTTTCTAGCCACAAACGCTCATTTTTATTCCTTTTTTCTGGTGCTGGAGTTGAGTTTGTTTTCCATTTTTGGAACACTACTTGATTTGAGATGCTGTAAAGAGCATTCATTTCCATAGCCCTTCTACCTCTGGCTGAAGCTTGAAAGCCTGATTCTGTTTCAAATCCCTTTTTACTTCCGCAGTGGAGACAGGAAGTGGTTGTCCAACATATGCCGATAATTCAAAGGAAAGATAAAAAGTATATTCTTATTGTGAACACCTAACATAGCCTATGATTTGATAAGACGTTTCATAACATTAAACAAGTATAGGCTACTAATAATACCTAGGTCTTAAATGATTTTCTGTGTCTTTGAGACAATAGAGGTGTTTCAACTCAATTATATTTGCACAATGGTTATTAAAAGGTAACCGAGGCATGTGATCCTTATCTGTTAATCTTGTGCGTCCCTCATTATCAGAACATCAGGTTACCACACAGTCCAGAATGGGTGGAATTACTCTCAGTGGTCGATGAGGCCATCTGAAGCTGGGTCAGGTCTTCACCCCGTCAGTCCTGGTTTGGTGAGATGGTCACCAGCTACATCTCAGGTGAATGATTCATTTCATCTATGCTAGTCAGTAGTCAGGTGTTCTCTTAGAACTGGATGAAGCAATAAGATCTATTACATCTGTTCCTCCTAACCATCTTCTAGATATTACCTGAAACAGTTGACAGAACAGCCTGAGCATGCTTCAGCACTGCCTCAGCACACAACTTGCCCTCTTAATTCAAACAGCTGAAGGGGGCTTTTTGAAATGTCAGGTGGCTTTGTGCTGGTTTGGTTGAGGCATGCTTACATGCCTTCATAAAGAATTCTTTTATCTCAGGAAGAAAGATAAGCTGCAATGTTTTAAGCTGCTCCAGTCTAATTCGTATTTGCTGCCTGACCACACTAAATCACTACGGAAAAGAACAGCTGACACAGAATGAGAAATAAACAAATCTTAGAGCTTCACAGGCCATGTATTCAGAATTGGTTTTAGTCTGTCACTAGTTGTCTCAGAACCACTTCCCATTTTGGTTCTCTTGGGAGTGTTCATATAAAGAGATCAAAATGTCATGTGCCAAAAGCTTAAAACTCAATTTAGTTCATTTTCTCCAAGTCTTGGCTGAGGTCTGTTGGAAGGAACTCTTCACCCTATCCTGCTCTGCAGATACATCGAACTTCAGTTTCCAAGGCTTTTAGGTTTTCAAATTTTTCAAGGCACTGATTAAAATGAGCATCCAAGTTCAGATCACACCACTTAATAAAAAGCATTGTGTGCATGAGAAACCAGCCCTGCTTTCTGGTTTGCACACCTGGCAGTCCTCCTCTTAGAATATAGGGGCTCCCTGGAATCTTCGGCTGTCTGGTGTCCTTGCTTTGAACCTTTGACCATCAGTCTTACTAGTGGTTTGGTTTTGGTGTTTTCTTTTCTCCAGTGTTTTGCTTTTGGGCTCTGTGTCCTGCCTTTAGGGTTGAAAGATAATCTTTTTGCCCTCAGGAAGTCTAGTGTGGTCACACAGAGCATGGGAAAAAAGATACAGGCTGGTATCAACCCCATGTATCAACTTTTCTCCAGCACTGATCAAAGTGACTTCCTCTGAATCTAACAAGAAAAGGTTTGACAGAGAACCAGTCTGAATCCTAGGGGAGAACATCTCTATTTGCTCCTGAGTAAAGTACTTAATTTGTGGAGTACTTTTCAGTACTTTTCTCCACTTCTTGTGAAGAAACAAGATCTCCAATGTCTTCCTTCACTCAGTCCTTTTATTTTGCATCTTGTGCCAAGTCCTAATTGTTTACTTCATTTATCTCAACTATAGCAGATGTATGGCTCAAGAAGAGACAAGAATTGGCTTTTCAGCAGCACACATCCTAATCAAATTTTATCACCTGTTTGGCATCCATTTTGGTCAGTGTTTGGAAGAAGTTGATGAGCAAGTGCCAAATTCCAGTATTCTCTGTCTTTAGTTGTTCATGTTTTTTCCTGGCCAGCCTAAGATATCAAAGGACAGCGATCTTGCACATAAGGTCTTGTCTGCTTTTCTGCAATTAAAAACATTTAGCAATACACACCACCAGTATTTTCACAATAGGTGTTTTTTTGACTTGAGGAAAAAAGACATTTAAACACTTCTGTTTGAGAGGAAGTGAGAAGGTGAACAATTCGGGGCGATGCTATACTGGAAGGTCCAAAGCCTGAAAATGAGTGTTAGCCATATCTTCAGAACCCTTTCATTGGAGATAGTTATTGTTTTAGCGTATTCATTAATATGCTATTAGATGTAGTTTTCTTCCAGCCAAGTGTAAGCCAATACATCTTTAATGAAGCCTATGACATTCATCATTCTTCCATACCTTGAATCTGCACCAGGGATTTTGACAGGAATTGTTTCTATATTGCTACTGAAGCAGAATGTGTAAGCACAGCTCACTGTCACAGACACAATGAACATCTCAGCAGAAGTAGTCAAAGCAGAATGAAGCTAAAGTATCTTAATTTACAGTAATATTGCTGTTTGTCTTCTGTAAGGGAATATAATTATTTCATTTGTCTGTTGCTGTCTATTTGTCACATTAACTACAGGCAAATCAATCAGCTTTTATGTGACATAACTTGCTTTCTCTTGTTGGATTAACTAAAGGTGATAGATACATCTGTACAAACTCAGAAGCAGAAGATTAAGTTCCTTCTGTGCTTTGCTTTTCATTCACTTGTTACCTGCTATTGAGAAAATGGTGTCACCCACATGCTTAGTTGCTTCATCTATAAGATCGGTATCAAGCCCTTTTTCATGATGCTGTGAGGTTTCTAGGAGTCTCAGAATACAGTCATTATCATCCTTAAGTAAGAATCTTCCTCTTTGCTATTCCTTATGATTACTATAGGATCTCCTGATTCATAAAAGCTAGATCCTGTGAATACAGTTGTGTATAGCTGATTAAGTTATATTGTCAGTGGAAAAAGGCTACGAAAAGGCTGATGTCACCATATCACTGTTGATCATGGATCTTTGCTGGCAGGCCATGTTAATTCACTTTATATTAGCATGTTTTCTAATGCAACACACAGATGTTTTTCCAAATCAGCTGCTTTAGTTATTGGGGAAAGCTTCCATCTTGCACGTATACAGCTGTGTAAATACATATATGACACAGAGCCTCTTTTCATCCGAACCACTGCAGTAACTGTTAGCTGTGAGTGCACCTATGCGAACATGGTGGAATCATGCGGTTTAAGTGATTCTGCATGCTTCTTTTCCCCAATGACTTTAAATCAGCATTTATACCAAGCTAAAGAAGGACAAAAATAAGAGGGTGGATTTTCAGTTTTCTTTTATTTGCCTCACTGTTTGCTATTTTGCAATGGAATTGTTTTAAATGTCACATCCAAAATGTTCGGACTGAGACACAAGCACTGATCTGCCTACTCCAAAGGAAATTTGCATTTTTCTCTCATTATAGGTCTAAAATTCAGACCTCTTATCACATTAGACATTTTTACATCAGAAGCTCCCACTCTCTGTTCTAATCTCTTTTCTGCTTCAGAATAATGCCTATAGGAAATCTGTAATGCTTTTATATTAGTGCAATTTGTTCTCAGAAGGTCTGAGATCTTGTTTTAAAAAATAAACCCCCAAAACCAGACATGCAATAGTTGTGGTTGTATAAATTAAAGCCAGAGTCCTATATAAGGCCAAACATAAATGGTAATCTCCTAACCTTTAAGGCTTTCCTTATTATCTCTTGGGGGCAGACCTTTTGAAAACCTAACTATACTACAAAAGTAGGCCTTATCTGTGGAAATTCTCCAGCTTTTGGGGCAGAATGGGAATGAGATCACATGAGCAGTATGGAAATATATGCCATGAAGTATTAAAGAACATTGTGGGACTCCTTTTGGAATAATACAATGTTGTCTGATTGCTTCTATTTAAGTCTTGTACCAGTTATTGTAATAACTTTAAAAATAGTCATCTTCCACATGAGAGTGTAAAAGGAAGATAAATAAAAAATAACTGGTTCAGTGCTGCAAGCCTATGCCAAAAGCAACCCTGGCCTGAGAGAGGAGGGCTGATCATTCATTACACTTCTGGAAACAATAGACATTTTACTGATGCCAGTCTGTTCCCTTTAGAAAGTAAACAATTCAGCTCATAAATCAAGGGCTGAAATTGATTTGGAATAGTGGTAGCAAAGTCTCCCACCACAAAGTTACTTCTTAATGAGTCACCATCCAGTCCCAGAGACATCCTACTATTCACAACAAGTAATTAATGCAAATAAGAAAGGGAACCGGTAAGTGTGATACTAATTCTAAGAGCTTGGGTATGTATTAAGGGTTTTTAGCGTTTTGAAAGCTACTAAAGTACACAAACCAAGACTGCTAACCAAACTATATTGATAGTCAGGGGCTGGAAGCACATCTGGGTTTTTCAAATGATTTCACTTCATTATTGCCCTGTGCTGTGGCTGAAGATGATTTTGGTTCTTGAGAAGAGCTCATTTAATGCATTTCTGCCATCTGAGCTGATAGAGATCTGCAAGAAAGTGAGTTTATATCTGGCTGTTAATGATGCAATATACAAAGAAGGCCTTATCTTTATAGATGCTGGACACTTGGACCTTCCATCATATCTATGTAGCTGTTCCTAGTATACAGCATTCTTTGTTTCTTGGTTTATGACTTCTGTTTGTATCATAGTATTTTTTCAGCACCAGCCTCCATGTTGGTTGTTATTTCATGCACTCATTAACTCACTAAAATTCATAGAATCACAGAATGGTTTGGGTTGGAAGAGACCTTAAAGCTCATCCAGTTCCAACCGCCTGCCACGGGCAAGGACACTTTCCAGTAGAGCAGCTTGCTCCAAGACCCTGTGTCCAACCTGGCCTTGAACACTGCCAGAGATGGGGCAGCCACAGCTTCTCTGGGCACCCTGTGCCAGCGCCTCAGCACCCCCACAGGGAAGAACTTCTGCCTGATGTCTAATCTAAATCTATCCTTGTTCAGTTTAAAGCCATTCCCCCTTGTCCTGTCACTATATGCAGTTCTAAAAAGTCCCTCACCATTTTTCTTGTTGGTCCCTTTTAGATATTTTGCATAGTATTATTTCTGTTAAATGAGAGGATAATGAGATTATAGAGTGACTAATTCACATGCTTAGTATCAGAAATGAGACACATACAATGCAAGAAGCCAAGTCCAGCACTGATAGTAACTGGTCTGGACATCACAGGATGCAGAAACCTGCAGCAGTTTTTTCACATGCAGTGCTTCAGTGCAGGAAGAAGAAAATCCCTTTTTTGACAAAGCACTGAGTCTTCAACAAGGAGTCCAGAACATAGCTTATTTGGAAGGATCGAGTGCATTTCAGACTAGTATATATTATTTTAAACAAGAATTCTTCAGGGGGATTTTCAATAAATACTAAAGTGCTTAGAAATGATGTTTTAAAGATATAAAATAAACCATAAATGCTCCATCCCTGTCAGTGTTCAAGGCCAGGCTGGACAGAGCCTTGGGTGACCTGGTCTAGTGCAAGGTGTCCCTGTCTGTGGCAGGGGGCTGGAACTGGATGATCTTAAAGTCCTTTCCAACCCAAACCATTCTGTGATTCACTGTAAGATTGGGATGCACAGTAAACTCGGGTCATTTCTGTCTATTGATACTGTCATAAAATGGGTCTTGGGCTTGACAAACCGTGCATGTAGTTGACAACTAGAAAAGGTGTCCTGCCATTGTTGGTAGTCAATAAGACTGAATGATTCATATAATTCAGAGACTTGATCTTGCAGTTTTACTCAATGATCTATTCCTGTTGACTTTGGTGTAGCTATAGGCAGAATAGATTGGCAGCCTCTGAAGGCTTCTTCAGAAGGATGTTTTGTTATTGGGAATTGTCAATGGTTTTAACCAAACTGTTCCCTAATCTGAAACTTGCAGAGAAACATGTTTTCACAAAACTTGCACTATCAATTTTAAAGTTTGAAAATAATAAAATCTTCTATGTTGTCACTTAGATTAAATTTCTTGGTCTGAAATGATTTGCACTTTTCATATTTTATTTGTATTTTTTAAGCTTAAAAATATGAATAGCGATTTTGAAATATTTCCCATCAATTGTATCCAAACAAAATGCTTCAGCTTAACCAAACTGCCTGTTTGAGGATTACTTTTGTGTGAAAACTTACCATATTCACACTCTATATGGATTTGGATAGACTTTCAATATAAAATGCTTGTATGATAGGAAAACATTTCCCTTCATCTCTCCAGTGGTCTCTCCAGAAGACAGTAAAGTACCAGTGTTGTAGTTTAAACCCAGCCAGGCAGCACGTTCACTCACTCAACCCCCCCGCTTCTTGCCCTCCCCTCTTTCCTCCTTGCTCCCGGAGGGGTTGGGGGGAGGAGAACCGAAGGGATACGACTCCCACGGGTTGAGATAACAACAATCCAGTCACTAAGGTATAACACAAATCACTATTGCTATCACCAATAATAATAACGACAAGGAAAACAAGGGAAGAGGGTACGATACCACCTGCCAAAAACGAGCCCAACCGGGAAGTTCCCTCTCCATCCGGGTAACTCCCAGTTACCCCCCGGGCATGACATGCTACGGTATGGAATACCTCTTTGGTCAGTTTGGGTTCTGTCCCTCCTTCCTCCCTGCCCCCCCCTCCTCCCCAGCAGAGCATGCGGCTCACAAAGTCCTTGGTCACGGCAAACATCGCTCAGCAACAATCAAAAACATCGGCCTTATCAGCCTTGTTCCGGGGTTAAGTCAAAACACAGCTACTAAAGAGAAGAAAAACTGACTGCAACTGCTGAACCCAGGACAACCAGTAATCAAATAACTAGTTTTTTGAATATAGAAGTAATGACAGATCAGAATGAGCGGTGTCATTCTGGGGATTAGAGAACCTGATGTATAATTTAAACTGGGAATTCAGCAAGCTCTTTGATTACAAGCAGAGTTTCATGATTGTGTCCTTTTTTAAAGGATAGGTGAACAATCTGTGGGTGGTTGATGTTTTCCTCAGCATCTGGTCTTTGTTTATCATCGTCAGATTTACTTGCTTGCTAAATAAAAGTATAATGGTTTATCATATCATTCAGATGAAAGCACTACTCATGATGAAACAGCAATGTTTTTAGGGAAAGGGGACAAAAAACCAGAGGACAATTTTATATAATACAGTAATAGCTTTCTGGCTGCATCTTTCGCTTAGGGAAACTAAAACTACAGCTCCCTGAAGGTAGGATTTCTGTGATTTGTTTGATGGCGAAGCGTTACACAGAACTATATTTACAGATCAGGTGTTACAGAAGTTTGCTCTTCAAGAAATCATACTTCAGTCTTTTCTGTTGTTCTAGAATACTGTTATCTCCTCCTATTTTCATTGTTCCATCAATTAGTAATTAGGAAAGAACCAGTGCCTGACTCTGCAGGTGCTGTTATGCCTCCTTGAGTGGGGGAAAAGAGTCTACATCAGCTCACCTTCCAATGTCTTTAAGCTTACTTAAAATGCAATGATACTTTAACTGTCCTCATTTTCTGGAATTAGTAGAGATCTTGTTCAGGAGATATCTTGCAATGCTTTGAGATAAAACAGCATGTCTTATCTAGCAGACCTCTAGATTGACAGCTTGGATCAGGTTTTCTAGGCTAAGAATGGAAAGTTACTCAGGGCTGACTTCAGCTCCTGTGGAAAAGGTCAGCCATTATCACTAGACAAGCCCCCACTGTTGCCTGTGCCAAGATGCTGCAGGGTTGGCATAAAGATGTAGCTGAATCTTGTTGGGTTTTATCCTATATTGTTGTCATCACTGTGTGAGCTGGGTAGGTAGATGAGTTAGCTGTGTAGCATTCAGAGTCACCTCTGTGGTGATGTTCAGGTACAGCTGAGCCCCTTCCTTCTTCTCTGTATATGTCTCTGCTATTGAGCTTTAATATGGTTCAGATTCTCATATCTCTTGGTGCTTTCAGTATCACATCCATCAAAGGGTTTGAAAACTCCTTTGTGTTTTGTCAGTGATGTTTCTATTCTGGTATCTGCTAATCACGTCACAGAAAATACCTCATTTCTCTGCTTACAAGCCTCTTTCTGTGGGTGAGTCGGAGGTTAAGCTTGTTAAATTTCATCTGGCTCTAGGAGTAGCTGCAGTATAAATTTATGTGTATATAGAATGTATTTGGCTGATCCAATAACTGAAGGTAGATTTGTTTTACTTAATCAAAGAGATGTCCAGTCTTCTGAAAGTACTGACCATTTAGGCAGTCAGCTCTTTATTGAAACAGATGCTGACATGTTTGAAACAATAAACTGAGAACCATCCAGTAGAAATTGTGTCTGGATTGCTACTGAGGCTTCCAACAGAAATTCCAATAGAAACTGTAGTGAAGTGTCCCTAGCGTGTAACTAAAATAGCAGATGTGGCTGTAAGGATAACCAGGGTATTTGGTTTTGTTCTCCTTACAATGCAAAAAAGGGAGATAAACCCCTCTCTATTGCTCCATTCAATTGCTCGATTTCAGTGTAGTGTATCCCATTTCAAAACAAAGCTTTGCATATATGGAGATCTGATTTTACAGACTTTATGAGACAAAATCTTGAAATATTCAAAGTAGCCTTTTTGTACTTATAGTTAGGCTTTAAAATCATTTCTTTTCTCTCTGGCATGCCACAGGGGGCATATGACTCTATACAATTGCGTCTAGGTACTTGGTTTAGCATTTAAATCAATATGAAAAGGCTTTACACCTTCAAAGTTGCAAACTGGAAGTTAGCAAGTCTTAGATGATCAAATTAATCACTTTCCATGCATAAATGTTCTCCTTTCTTAATGTGCACTACTATTTTTTCTGCAAAGTAGACAAGCAGCAAGGAAAATAACCTCATGCTACATATTCAGAGCTGGTTTACAGCTTTGGGGACATGCTGTAGAGAAGATCTCTGTCAGATTAAAACAGTGTTGGAACTCATGAGCCAAAAAAAGCCATCTCTGATCTCTGCATGCCCTCTATGTAGTCTCAATGGAAAAATTCAACCCAGGCAATTTGCTTTGCCATTTTTCTGAGCAGGAAGTCGTGAAGTACTTACAGCATAACTATATATGAATCCATCTACAACCAAGAATATTTACTTTTATTCCGCAACTTTGATTAAAAACCCAAAATGTTTGTTTTACAAACTGATTCCACTGCAACAAAGGATGCAATATATGCCACATGTTTAATCACAAAAATGTTTCTGTTCATGTCAGAGAAAGTAGTTAGGTGCTTAAAAACATACGCCTGCTCAAATTTGTTGTTCTTCAAAGCTTGCATATGTAATACCTTAGTTATCTTTAAATCACCAAAAAAGAACAACAGCTCTTAACAGTCTTCAGGATTAAGTTATTCATAGCACTCAGGCATCTGCTCAGACTTCAGCCTCCAGAACTTAGCTTGAACTACAATAATAACACCAACAATTATGGCTTCATTGTTCTGTGACAGAAACCCTTTGAAAATCTTGTCAGCAAGGACTCTTTTTATCTCAATAAAACCACAATGTACAGGTCCCTGCTCTTAACCCTGGGATGCTTTAAGAAGAACCTAATCTTGTCCAATTGCAGTATTATTGACAAGTGAAACTTTTTTTGTTCCTTGTAATGCCTTTAAAAGCAGCACAAACAATATTTGTCCATAGAGTTTCAATCCTTTCCAAACTGATCATTGCCATTGTACTTCTTTAGACTTCTAGAAATTTGTCTGATCGAGAATGCAGGATCCTGTCTATGTAAATCCAGAGTTCTGCTTGAAGTTGGACACCCAAAAATCAAACGAGAGAGTGGGCTTAAAATATCTTTCAAAATATGGTCTGGGCTCATCAGGGCTTCAGTTATAAAACACACTCTTCTAAAGAGAAAATGTGAAGCCCTGCAGCACTTGCTAAAAGCATGCTAGGCACTGCATCAACAGAGAAAAGAGACACAGTCTACAGAGTAATACAAGACCTCTTTTTCTAGTGGTTGGATTTTCTGTCCCAGCACAGTATTAGCTGGGCCTGATTTTCCTTTCTTTGTTATATCCTTAGCAACCATTGTCTTGGAGTGATTCATACAAGAATAGGCTAAATGACTGAATGGACAGTAGAGTTCACTTTTCTCACCATCAGAGGAGGAAAAAGTAGACATATTCACTGCCACAAACACCCATTTCTTGCACTCTTAAGTTACACTCCAAGTGAGAAGTAGCTGGTGTAGCTTGCTACATACTCATTAGTATCGATAGGACTTGAACATTTCCATGCCCATTTTGTCCCAGAGCTCTTTGGCTGCAAATGTTCTTTTCACCTCCTTCCCTTCTCATTCCTCCTTTCTTAGTTGATCTCTCTTTGTACTTATGTTACCTCTTCCTTTTATTGTCTCCCCCCTTCTTCTTTTTTTTCTTTTACCACTAAAACCTAAAAACTCTTGTTCTTGGCTTTTTTCAGGCAAGTTGAGTTTGTGCCTTACAGTATCTGCCCTTCAGATTCTTCCTGCACACACTAAAGTAACTCCAGCTCTTGCTTCCTTAGTTGGCTCCATAGAAAGAGTCAAAGAGCTCAAGAGATGGCAGCTGTTCAAAAATGGGAACTATAATGTATTCTAGCATCAAACCTTTTATTTGAAATAGTTCATCAGTACTTCTTTCCCCTCTAGTTTTGCAAGCCAGTGCATGCCATAATACTTGCCTTTGATTTGAAGTAGAGCCTGTTTGGATACTGAAGAGCTATAATGGTTGTGGTGAGTTGGAAAAAGTCTTTATCATGGTCTGGTCAATTAAGGCTTATTTGTACACTTGGAACCTGACAACTGTATGGACAAATATTGTTTGTGCTACTTTAAAAAGCGTTACAAAGCATGAAAAAAGCTTTCACTTGTCAATAATACTGCATTTGGACAAGTCTCGATTCTTAAAGCATCCCAGGGTTAAGAGCACGGACGTGTACATTGTGGAGGTTTTGAGATAAAAAGAGTTCTTGCTGACAAGATTTTCAAAGGGTTTCTGTCAGAGAACAATGAGGCTGTAATTTTTAATGCTATTATTGTAGTACAAGCTAAGAAGTTCTGCAGTCTGAGCAGATGTGTGAGTGCTACATTTGGAAAAGGTGCCACTAAACATTTGTGACATTAATGTGATATTAAACAATGTAAAATTATGCAACAATTAAATATCTGAAAAATTCTTTCCATGCAAAAATGATGATTCTCCAATGTTTGCCTGTGCATGCAGCAAAACTGGATGGTGTTATGAATTGACAAATGTAACATCAGTCATATGAAGCGAGAATAATTCTAAACCAAAATGCTAATAGAAGAGAGAAGCAGCTATTTTATATAAGCTCTGGTCCTGGAGATGTTCAAATGGCAATTTAAAAATCATCTCACAGTCTTTACTGGGTGAAAAAATATAGAAATTCTTCTCATAGCTTTTGGATAATTTTTAAAGAGACTTTGTCTTTATATTTCTTTCATTTAAGTTTTATAGATGCATTTGCCCCATGCCCTTCTTAACTGACTTTCTAGATAGATGAAATGAGGTATGTTTGGCCTTGGTAACTAGAAAGACACATACCTACCTACAAGTCTGCCTGGTTTGAAGGTATCTGTTCTAGCACATGCCTTAAGTCAATCATGCACTTTGTTTTTACATGTTCTTTATTTTCTCATTCAGTCCACAAGCAAAATATGACAACAGAATTGTAGATAACAATGAGATCCCAATTGGGAAGTTATCCTTATTCTGAGCCTTCTTTCTACAGGTACATGAAGTAACTTCCTATAGGATTACCAATAATTAATTATTTGAACTGGGAAAGAAACAGCTGCCGATCAGTTTATTCTTTCCCAGAAAGGTCAAGCTGAATTCAGTTGGAGACAAAATTTACATTACTTTGACCACGCTAAGTTGCTGTTTTCTACATTCTTAGGACAGTGAATGTAGATTCCACTGGTCATAATTTCCTTTTCTCATATACTCTCTTTTGGAATGTGAAAAGACGAAGTCCAGTCCTAGCTCTCAATAAGGCTGTAAGTGGCATGCTGGGATTTTCAAAGGTCATAATTCATCTTTCTTCTTCAGGATGAGTTTCCTTACAAGTTCTGTAACATGAGGTCTTATTTCTTCAACAGTGACAGTAGAGTCCCAGGCCTTTACTACTTTCCCATTGGGGTCCACCAGGTATTTCCAGAAGTTCCAGGTTGGTTCTTCTCCTGTAGAATCTATAAGGGGGTGGGGAAATAAAAAAAGTGGGAACTTAGAAAGGCAAACCAGGCTGGCCAATTCCTGACATTTATTCATATCAATTTGATGATGACACTCTCAGAGGAAGAAGGACTGTAAAATTAAGGGGGAGTTGAGACTGGATAATGAGATTCATTTTCTGACAGACAGCAGCGCCCTGGAGACTAATGGAAACAGTCAAGCTTGAGACAGACAGGCAGAAGAAAGCACTATCATCAGTCTTAAAACAGTGTGCTTACACGTGTGTGTCTGCGCTATATAGACAAATCCAAAACAGCTGAACACTGATAGGAAAATGGAACTGGGCATAACAATATAGCTGTATTAGGAGTACTTGCTTATCCAGAATTTTTCCAGCATCATGTGTTTCAGAAGAATGTTTCAAGAAATGCTACATGAAGAAGTAACAAAGTAAACTGTTGCAGATTTCCTTGTAATCCTTATCTGGGAGTTTTTCCCTCCATGACCACATAGTCCTTTTACATGAGTCACATTCTCATCCTTTACCATTCTGCTACATGACTTAACAGAATGTTCAGGATTTTCAGTCAGACCAGGAGCCTGACTGCACTCATAGCTCAAGTGTGTGGACCAACAAAGAGACAGAAGGTTTACAAGTTTCATGTGCCAGGTCTGCAATAAATAACCCTGCTCAGCAAAAAAAGAAATAGGAGAATATGAAGTGGATTAACAGGAAGTCTGGCTGGCAGAAAGATCCATTACAGACACCTGGAAGGAGGTGTGCTTGAGATAGTCAAAAATACAACCAACACTCCTTTAAAGTCAGTGGTATGTGGGAGAACACTGGTTCTGGAGAGAAGCAGCAGCAATACGGTCCTTGCAGAACGCAGCTCAGGTGACACCATATCATATTGGGCTTTATTAAGTATCATTGCTTCAAACATTTGAAAATGAAGACATTTCCTTCACCCTGGATAAAGACTGACAGTTTTGTTGGGCATTTAAATGATATTTGGAGCATTCATTCATGCAAGAAAAGTGGTGCCTTGGTAGCGAATATTCTGGTTTACAGTGTAGTTTGTCAGCTGCCTGCTAAGAACCAGCAAAACCTCTTCAGGTCTCAGTGCCAGCTGTAATGCAGAATAGAACTGGAGCAACCCTACAGTATGGCTGTTCTGATGCTTGGCAAGGAAGGAGGAAGAGAGTATTCAAGGACATCTCTTACTGCCTGGTTTCACTTTGTAATTGTTCAAGTAAATTTTGTGGCTTCTTCACTTCCACTTATTCTACAGCTCTTGAGATGAACTTTCTAAAATCCAACCTGCAGCAGCTGTGTCACAGGAGAAGCACTTACGAGACTTCAAAGTGGAAAAAAGAAGATCAGATGTTGCATGCATACAGAAGAGTATTTCAAGACCTGTATTTCATATAGAGGTTTATTAGACTACCTTTTACAGGGCATCTGTTATCATACTGTCCATCCCTGGAGATCCAGATTACTCACCAATTAAGTACTTGAAGGCAGGAATTGCACCAGCTCCACTGACTGTAGTTTTGCTGAACATAGGGAAGGAGGCACTGTAAGTCTTTCGTGCAAAACTCTCAATTTCTTTGTTGGTGTCTGGTTCTTGCTGCCCAAACTGATTGCATGGGAATGCCAGGACATTGAAATGATATGGGCCGAGGTCCCTCTGTAGCTGTTGTAAGGCCTTATAGTGGCTATCTGTGTACCCACACTCGCTTGCAACATTGACAACTAGTGACACCTGAAGAACAAGAGAGATGAAAAGATGTGCTGCACATGTCAGTTTACCAATGGGTAGGCTTGAAATGAGAACATCTAGAGAACTGTGACTGAACACCTGTGCTTGAAACTACACCGAGTTCTGTTCACAACAGGAAGATTCAATCCTTCTTTTATGTATTCCCATTTGGCTACCATGGAGTTAATGAATAAACTGCTAAGCAATCTTAATTATGAGTTTACAGAGAATCTGTGTTTCTCCATTCTGCCTTTTGCATGGTTTCCAATCATATTCAAGAAATTACTATCCAGCCAAGACATGCCAAGCTGAATGAAACTTGCAAATGAATGTATTTTGGGTAGTTTGTTTATCTTTCATGAAGCATCTGTTCTGCAAGATCCGTCCTTGCACAGAATTTAGTACTCATGAAGTATTGGCTGATCCATCATTGCTGGTGTCGATGCCTTGACCTGGAAGTTAACAGAAGCAATTACAGTATTTTGAGTTGGTCTGTGCAGTATGGACTGTGAAATCTCCCACCATTTCTAGAGTAAACCTACTCAGTTGTGATAAAACGACAACCTTTTGCATAAAGGTTTACTGCCTCCATTAGAGACTCCAAGAAGTGAAGACTGTGCCCACTACCCTACAAAGTCATTCCTGTAGCTGATCATCTTTGACATGTTCATTGTGTCATTCAGACATTGCCACCAGGCATGTATCTGCCTGTGCACATGCAGTAGAGGAGCACAGGAGAGCACTACAGGAAAACAGAGGTGTGTGTAAGGAGAATACAGGCTGGAACAGTTTCCAGCAAGAGTTTGTTGGGGAAATGAAGTGACCTAACCCTGAGCTGACACATATTCACAGTTTCTCAAGGCCTTGAGGAGCTTTCCATTGTTTTCTTAAGATATTTTATCCTTCAATAGCTCCTAGGACCTATTTTTAGACTTAGAGGTTTTATTATTCCTACCAATTTTATAAGTGTGAGTTGCCACTCATTCTCCATAAACTGAGTCCATTCTAATGTTTTCTTGTGTGTGCCACAGATATTTTAGACACAGTATGATTTTATGAGTAAAAATAGCATTATACACTTTATAGTGATTTCTTTTATATTCTATTCCTTTTTTCAGACCAATATGTAAGCCTCATAAGGCAATATAAATATTATGATGCTAAAAATGTTTCTACTCACCTACATTAATATTGGGCATAGTGCAGAAAAAAAGCATTGAGATTTGGGAATCAAAATTCTACCTGGCTTGCACTAAATCTGCTGGATTTCTACAGATTATACAACAGCCCAGAAGCTAGTTCTTCATTCTCAACTGCAAAAAAAAGTTTAAATTCAATCAAAGTAGCCAACACATTCCCTGGTACCAGTAGTACCATTTGCACTGATCTATGAGACTTTGGGAGTGTCATAGAAGCTGGCACATTCTCTTTATTATTGTCAGTGTGAGACAGCAGTGTTGAAGGGCCCAGTGTTGCAAGAGGAAAGCCTGAAGCTTGGACATGTTAATTGACCTTATCAAATTGCAAAGCAAGTAACTGCAGGCAAATTAGACAGCAAGTAAGTGCAGGGCAAGAAAGGAAGTAAAAAATCCTGACTCTAAATCACAAACTCTTGTGTCCAGGACCACTGGCTTTGCTCAATTTAGACTTTGGATTATTATGTTACTCTTGCTCCATATTCCTGTGTGTAAGTCTTCATGCAAAATATAGAAGTATATAGGGAATAAGAATAGAGTGATTCAAATAAATAGTATGAAAAATAACCTACTACATAGAATCATGGAATCATAGAATAGTTAGGGTTGGAAAGGACCTTAAGATCATTCAGTTCCAACCCCCCTGCCATGGGCAGGGACACCTCACACTAAACCATGCCACCCAAGGCTTTGTCCAACCTGGCCTTCAACACCACCAGGGATGGAGCACTCACAACCTCCCTGGCCAACCCATTCCAGTGCCTCACCACCCTCACAGTAATGAATTTCTTCCTTAGATCCAATCTAAACTTCCACTGTTTAAGTTTTAACCCATTACCCCTTGTTCTGTCACTACAGTCCCTAATGAATAGTCCATCCCCAGCATCCCTATAGCTCCCCTTCAGATACTGGAAGGCTGCTATGAGGTCTTCATGTCTATTTTGTTTTTAAGGCCAGAAAACAATTTGGCATATAACATTCCATAATCTGGGTAAGGTATGAGATCATAAAATGAAATCCCTTGAAGCAGTAGGAGTAAAGAAAAAGCTCAGGAGACGGTGCTTAGCATTTCTTACATTAAACATTAACACTTCATGTGTTTTGTACCTTGTATAGATATGTGGGTATATTTAAAGTGGTTTCAGAGTGGCACTCTTTTCCCTGGAAGACAGGTAATCTTACAAAGCACAAGCTGATGTAATCTTCCTTGTGGTCAGCAGCATACAATCTAAGCAGTCCCTGTACACTTGCATATGAAATATGATCTGGAGCCATCTAGCTAACTACCAAAGCATCACATTCCTTCAGACAACGTTTATAAGCTCTACCTGAAATTGTAAATTCAGTCTCCTAAAACATCCAAAGACAGGCATATAATTAGATATTTCATTTTCAGAGAAGTAACAGTTTTATGATGCAGGCTGTCAGCATTTTAAATAGGCATTGGACATAAAAAATAACTGTTGGCAGTTTTGTTCATGTCAAATCATCTGCATAGTGGTAACTGTAGTTTAGTGTGATTGAAGTAAAAATGGGTTGTACTGCTGACTTGAAGTCACATGTAGTTCTTTCAGATGAAATTCTAGAGGCTTTTTAAAGTATAGTTTAAGACTCAGCATTCTCATGATGCAGAACTATTCAGATACTTTGCTGTATTCACAGCTCTTGGTACTTCATCCCAAATACGACGGCAACGCAAGAATTTGTCGTTGGAGGTTTGGCAGAAACAAGGCTGTGTAGGTACTGTGTTCATTTTATATCAGACCGGAAGGGTGACTTGCCAATGAAAACAACTAAGCTTTTATAACTTCTATGTGATTTTGAAGTTAGGAGGGTTGAAAGAATTCACTCGAAAAGAAACAATTTTACTTTCCAGCTGTTTAAAACCACCAGTTAAAACTCAGCATGGTGGTGAAAGGCATGAGAGGCTCACACCGCCAATGGTGCAAACTTTCAAATGCTCTCCCACAAAAGAGGAGGAAATTACATGCAGCATTTCCTAGAATGGCAGGCACATTGTGCTTCCTTTTTATTTTCCCTTTAGAAAAATGCATTCTGTTACTGAACTCTGTAATTTAATACTGCAACCCTCCTAAGGGTATAACTAACAAATATAATGCAAAACTGTCTGAATTTATTAGCATTTCATATGGAATGTTTAAAATGGTTGTTTAAAAACCTTTACTGAGGTATCTTTCCAGTGCCTGGCACCAGAGGTGATTCAATGTGGTGATTTCTCTTTTTGTCTATATTCTTAACAAATAACAGTCACTCTTTATGTTCTTTTACAGAGGCTGTACTTCGACTTCCTACAACTATTAATAATTTAAGTTCACTGTGCCTCTTGCCTGACTTTAGGCTGTGAGAGTACAAGTCAAGCACACCACCTAGTGTGCAGTGCAAACAATTCAGCCTGGACCTTACCAAAATCATTTCATTAAAGCTGAATGCTGTATTAGCTGTTGTCTGAGTTCCTCATACTATCCTTTCCTTCCCTTTGCTTAGAAAACCCATGCATTCTGGTAGTGAACTCATTTTATTTAACACTCCAAATATAGTTCTTGATTTCCTTAACGGTTACACCAGTGTACCTCCTTCGGGAAAAGATCCCTGGGCAGATTTGTCAATCTGCTGTAGCTTCAAGTAACCCTTTGTGGATCTTGTAGCAGAGACAGTAGATACTATAGTTTTTAGACCTTGAGATTCTTAACTGGCTCCATCTGACTGATGGAAGAACCAGTCACAAGTGTCAGATTAGTCCAGCTCAGAGTTGCTACCTTGATAAAGAGACAGCAATACATTGTAGAGTAATGAAGTAGCTATACTCTGTGTTTATATACATTCAGTAAAACTACATTCTCAGATTGCAGACAGCTGTAATGCAAAGTGCCTAGCATTACTATCAATAGTAAAATAATACTTTACATTGTTAAAGTGCCTAATGCTTTTACATTCTTATACTACCTTTAGTTCAAGATTTCCAAAGCACTGCTTAATTACACCTCAGCATGCTGTACTTGGCTGTGTGGTATGTAAATAGGCAGGCAGGCAGTAGGCACTGTTGTATCTAGATAGGTGTAAGCATAGCAGGAATAGTTGATGCTTGGGAGTTCTGACTCTCAAACAGATACTATTTTTGGGAAGAATACTGCCTCTTACTGCATATCTCATGGAAATAATAAAATATAATAGAAGCTTTCTTGAATTATATGGGTGGATAGATCAGACAGAATCATGAAATCACAGAATCACAGAATGGTTTGTGCTGGAAGGGACCTTAAAGCTCATCCAGTTCCAACCTTCTGCCACGGGCAGGGACCCCTTCCACTGGAGCAGCTTGCTTCAAGTCCCTGGGTCCAACCTGGCCTTGAACAGTGCCACGGATGGAGCAGCCACAGCTTCTCTGGGCGCCTTGTGCCAGTGCCTCAGCACCCTCACAGGGAAGAGCTTCTGCCTAATGTCTAATCTCAGTCTCCCCTCTGTCAGTTTAAAGCCATTCCCCCTTGTCCTGTCACTACAAGGCCTTGAAAAATGTTCCCTCTCCAGCTTTCTTATCAGCCCCTTCAGGCACTGGAAGCTGCTCTAAGGTCTCCCTTGAGCCTTCTCTTCTCCAGGCTGAACAAACCCAGCCCTTTCAGCCTGTCTTAGGAGAGAAAACTGATTTTATTTGGATCCTGCTGATTCTCTTCCAACAATGCATCACTGCCTTTCATTTTCAATGTAGATGGGTCAACATCAGCCTGGAATAATCATAGAAGGATGACCTTCAGCACAGTAAAACACACAGCTTTTTGATCTATTTTGCTTGTGGTATTCTTTTTTCCAGTTGTAATAGTCTTCCCTTTCTTCGCCTTCAGGCAATATGATACCTGATTTTGTAGCATGTATGCCAAATTTTTAGCATTCTGACTATATAATTTCTTATGCCCCTATAAAAAGGTGTACTCCCTATCATATTTTTGGTATTTTCATTAAAGTGGAGGATAGGTTATGGCTGCACACATTTCTTTCAGGAAAAAAATTACTCTGCTCCCTGCTTTTTTTCATTTTGTTATTTCAGAACTGTTAGTACATTTCTTATTTATTCTATAACAGAGGGTACTTGTGATTTGTATCAAGATGTGCTTGAATAGAAAGTGAATCGATACCAACCAGCCTTTTTTTTTTCTTACTAAGAAAAATGGTTTCAATTATCTAAATGCACAATAATTTATATTGAGGCATTGTAAACAGATTCTGCAAGTCATGAATTGCAGTGGTTGTTTAGACCTAGCACAGCTCTTGCGTTTCTAGAATTAGCAGACTTTGTTTCCTTTAATACTCTGTATTTTTTCAATGCCCAGTTAGCTTCTTGACTACCAATGAAGTAATTCTTTAACTAAATCAGTTGAGTGAATCAAACGAGTTGAATTGAATCGAATGCCTTCTCTACATCTGCCAGAAAGCTTCAGGATGTTAAAAGCTGGTTTAGCAATTAGCAGACTATTGTTCCAAGGGCTAACTAGTGACTCACTTTCTTTATAACGCCAGCAGCACACGTAGCACTTACGTACTACCTGCTTTCTTTAAATAGCTTTAAAATATTACGATAAAGTTACATCTCAACATTACTTATCTCACTGCATATTTAAACAGGTCCATTTTAAGAAATAACTGGGAGCTTTAATTAACCTCTGTCTACCTCAATACTGAGTTCTGACAACATAATGACAGAAAGAGATGTGTTTTACTGCTAGAATATTCCTTAAAATAGTGCATGTGCTATCAAACAGCATCTAGCCTCAACATGAATAACCTCTCTGAATGCAAGTCCTTTTGTTCCAAACAGAAGCCAGTCATCAGTTTTTTAGTTGGAATAAACTATTCCATATGGCCTAGCAGAGATCAGAGTACCATGCACTGACGGTGTTAGCTTTCTCAAGGTATGACTCTAGTGCTCTCCCTTTTGAAGACAGTCACACCTCAAGGATGGCCTGCTACCATAGCACCACTGGAGATAAGGTATCCTTCCCTAACCTGGTGTGTCCATGGGATTCCAAGTCAGCTGAATTCCCCCTTTACTTCTTTCCATGTGAATTCTGGCCCTGAGGTAAAGAAGCTACAGGTGGTATTTGCTTATTCAGGCATATTTGCAGATGACCTCCAGACAAAATATGCCCCAGTAACAGCATTTACTGACAGAGCCCTTGGAAAGAACTCAAAAAAACCCCAAAAGCAAGTATTGCTTAATGTTAAATAGCTTTCATGGTTTTTTTCCAGTATAGATATTTGAATGGGCATGGGACCAATCCTGCTCTGAATTATGAAGGAGGAAGGAATTCCTGAAGGGGAAGGACAACTTCAACCAGGTAAGATTCAGACCTCTCATTTGGTCCCAATTCACCAGTATCTCTTTATACTGAGCTCAGGAAAGTGTCCCATCTCCTCCCATATACCTTCTCTGTGGATTAGTGAGTATATCTGCTGCTGTGGATTAGTGAGTTCAAACACCTCAGTGAAGTCCCTGACAAGGGACAAAAGGAAGGTGAAAACACCAAACTGGAGAATCAGACTGAGCATGAGCAGTGGTGCCTGCTTTTTTGGGCAGCAGCCAAGCTGGTGGACTGCCTGGCTGCATCACTGAAGATGTGTCACTTGAGCACTGAGGATGGCAGCTGTGGGCTTTATGTTGATTTTAGCTTCTGTAATTTGTAAATGTGGCTCTAAGAGCTTATAGTATTATGTCCTCCATGTGCTAAGTTCCCTTTTACCTTTTCCATAGGTACTGGTCATACCACTAAAAATGAAAAATCACATCAGGTTACATTCAAGGAAACTGTTCTTAAAATGGGAAGGAAAGCTCTGCTTAGAAATACTTAATGTAGTATGTAAATAAAATCTAAAAGACATCAGGAATGTATGTAAGTATCCACATGCCCTTCTTCCCCATATTGCTCTAGCACACTAAAAAGTGACAACGGGAATAGTATTGTGTTGCTACAATTTCACTATATACTGATATTAAAATAATTATAATGCCTCCAATTTTTTACTGTGGTGAATCTGATAACTCCATTAGCCACTGATTAAATCCCCTTTTTATTTATTTATTTTTTTCCATTTAGAATAATATAAAGAACTGTGATTCAGGTAAAAATTATTTCCTAAAAGTCATGCAGCTAAAAGGCAGAAAGAGAATCACAGAATCAATAAGGTTGGAAAAGCCCTTTAAGATCATCAAGTCCAACCTTTAAATAAGCTCCAAAAGTGAGTTATACACTGGTACAAACTTCCTGAGGTGCAAATTTAATAGCCACAAGGCAGTGCAATTCATCCTGCTGGATGGAAGGCAGGGAAGTCAGGCAGGCATTCCCTGCCTGCCACGTCTACAGGCTGCAGCCCGCACCGGCAGAAAACGCGGAGAGACACACACAGAGGTTAGGACCGCAAACGTTTTATTTAAAGAGCGCGGTGGAGCTGTATGACAAGCAGCATGCAGGCAACACTCCAGATCGGTTCCAGAGGAGCCGTGAACGCCAATCTCCCTGCATGTGTGCACCGAGTTAATGTACAACCTCTCCACCCCCATTTGGCAGCTGCAGACATGCAAGGACTGGCTGTTAAGTGAGTCCGGGCGAGAGGCGCCCATTCCCGTGCGGACTTACCGAGCCCCTGTATTTCTCCAGAGAGACTAGTTTGCCCCTGATGTTTACCACTTTGAAAGTGTAAAAATCAGGCTCCTTCTGCTGCGTAGCGGAAAAGGCTAAGAGCAGCAGCGCTGCAATTGCAAGGAGCATGGCTACAGGGATGAGGAGAACTTTGGGGAAGGAAGAAGGAGGCTTGTGCTCCACACTGCCCTCAGGATCTAGCATGCTGCGCGGCCGTGCTGCAGGCGCTTGCCACGATAGGAAAGCGCTGCCGCAAAGAAAGGACTGCTGCAAACGCAGCTTTTGCAACAGTCTGGCTTCTGCCGAGGTGTGGGAGCTGTGTCCGCAGCTCGGAGGATGTATTCGCTGGGATTCGAATGCTCTGAAATGGAGTGCTTCATGGTGGTGGTGGTGTGTGAAGTAATAGGTACATGACAAATGAAAGTGCTCGTTGGCTTGAGAACAGTAATACTGTATGGGTCTGTGGGGTACCAGAGACACATCAGAGATCTGCTTTCACCATGTCCTACAAAAATAAGGGGTAGTTAATTGTGATTTTTGATGGATTTATAAGTGCCTCTTTTTTTTTTTAGTACACTGGCTACAGCATCTAGTAACTAGGGTGTAAAGGATACCAGTGGCTTGGTTGCTAGTGGTTACTGATGCAAGTACTCAGAACGGGAGTTGGCAGCATACAGTCAGCAAAAACAGAATTACAAACAGAATCATAGAATCACAGCATGGTTTAGGTCGGAAAGGATCTTAAAGCTCATCCAGTTCCAACCCTCTGCCACAGGCAGGGGCACCTTCCACTACAGCAGGTTGCTCCAAGCCCTGCCCAACCTGGCCTTGAAGGCTGCCAGGGATGGGGCACTGACTGTGCACAGTATCATGTGAAAGGGAGAACCGTTAGCCCGGCCTTCAGGAAATTCATCTCTGCATACACCTGGTTGCATGAAATGAGTGTGGGAAAACAACTGATTTTCAGTGTGATCTGGAAGAAACCACATTACCAAAAGGTTTTTAGGCAAGAAAGATGCATTAAGAGTCACAAACTGAATTTGGTACCAAAGCTTTCAGATGCACAGAGCCAAACCACTGCTTCAGTGCACTGATGTCATTCTTTGCTTGTCTGCAAGAAAAAAATAGCCATTTGTACATAGTTTGCTGCTATGCCTGCTGGGAAAAGAGGATATGCATATTTAAAGTAACAATAGAAAGCATTTTATGATCATTGATTTCTTTTTGGACTGAGAAACTGGTGTTCCATGCCTATGAGTCTGGTAATTCTTGGCAAAGCAAGGCACAATGTAGTGATTTACAGAAAACAATTAAGTAGCACATCCCAGGTGTATTGGAAATCTATCTCCTGAAGAGCAAATTACATTTTTTAATCTCACTTTGTGATTTTTCATATTTTTTTTTTTTAACTGAGTTTTGGTAGGTCTTTGATATCTTGATTAGATTTGGCTAGGTAGTTCAAGCATAAATAGCATTACTGTAGGGGAAGAAGCCATGTATGACTTAGTTGAAAAATTCAATGACAGCTTTTTAAACATTTCAGGTATTTCATGGTATTATGTATTTCAGGTTAAGTAGACATCCAGCATCAAGAAATAATGCAGTAATACTACAAAAATATATAGATGGAAAATATACCATGCTGTCTATGGGGAAGATATACTGTGCTAAGCATGTGAGGTTCTCACCTTCACAGGTAAGTGTTACCTTTCTGTATATTTGGTATACTTTCCTGGCTGCAGTATTGACCATAACCCTTTCATTTAGCTGAGAGTCAAGTATGGTTTCTTCATTTTATAAATAAATTATCTAAGAAGCTTCTTGAGACTCAGCTAGAGACGGAGAACAGGGCTTTAATACAGTATATACATTGAAATATAGTTAAGAAACCTAGTAAATCTTAACAATAATTTAAAAATAATCATCCCAATGATGACAATAATTCAACATAAGCTCTCCGTTTTTTTGGTTTTTTTTCCCAGAAATTTAAAAAGAAATCTACATGATACTTTTACACTTTTTGAGGCATAATGTTATAGTAGTTGGGGTATGGGACTATGTCCTGGATTCAGCTGCAACAGTTATTTTTCTCCTTCTTAGTAGCTGGTGCAGTGCTATGAGGCATCATGCTACAACACGAGACAAGCAAGGTTTTGCTCTGGAAAAGGGACTTTATAAAATCTGCTTCCCACAGCTTTGTGATGATTGTCTCTGATTTCTTCACTTAATGGGGTTCAGAACTATATTTTCTTTAACGAGCTGAGCCCCAGATCTGAAAGGTTTTGGTCACTGGCACTGAGTTGGGAATTCTTTAAATAATGGCCAGCTGGCAGTAGAATCCAGCTTCCTCTTTTACTGCCATGTGTCTGTGTTGCTCCCTGCAATAGTACATTCTTTAACATCAGCAGAGAAGGAAGACTGTTCCTTAATACACAAAAGACTATGTCAAAGGCTGTTGGCTTTATAATGATTTGAGTTTTCAGAGCCAACTGCACTAGTGTTTCATATTAGTGTCTATCCAACTATTTAAATCTGATATATTCTAATAAACTTCAGCTTGTGGGGAAAATGCCAGACAGGTTTGCAAACCGGTGTGCGTTTGCTAGCTAGCACGTCTAAATGTTGATCTAGGAGGTCTGTACCCAGTAGCAAGTATAATTTACTTCTGAAATTTCCTCTTTGGCTTGCTAAACCTAATAAAAATCTTTGCCAAACAGGACTGGACAGAAACCACCAACCAGCTAACCTCAGCTGCCCCCAAACACTGCTGCAATTGCTGTCACTGCTGACCCAGACTGGACGGGCCCATGTTCTTGAAGGCAAAAACTCTGCACTACATCTATTACAATGCCTGGAGCTATCCAAGCCTCATTTGTAAAACATGAATTTCAAGTGAGCCACAAAAAAGCAGATTAGCTCTAAGGATCGAATTGACTTCACAATACATTCAGAAATAATACTTAGTGAGTCCACTATCACAAATCTTGCAACTTTTATTCACGTATAGAGATTCTGAGGTAGTGTTTCCAGAACTCCTATTCTCATTATTTGAGAATTATTGTATTTCCTTTGAACCCCTTAAGGATTTCCACATTAATCTTTTTTGCATGCCTTGTCTTTCTGGAAAGACTTCCTTATCCTGGGCTAGCAAGTGCCAAGATCATGACATTTCACTGCCAAGAAGGGGTACTGTACTGGATCACAGAGGGATTTGCCTTTCACAAGCACTTGCCAATCTCTTTAGGTCACTCTCCAGCACTGCCAAGAGCCAGGCGGGCCAGCGCTGTCTCCCTCGAGACCTGCACAGCTGCCAGCAGACACGCTGTCCAGCTTCATGTCAAGGTCAGAGAGCCAGCAGCCATTTCCCCCCCCGCATCCCTGTTCTCCACAGGCTGCTTTGTGTGCAGCACACCCGCCCCTCTCCACTCAAGCAGCGCTGGGAGCAAAGGGAGAGGGGGGGACGCCCTGAAGCAAGGGGGAAGACGACCCTCCAGGAGGGCCCTAACCCCGCCCCACAGGGCCTGGTGTGCGTGGGGAGAGACTTGGAATGCAAAAAGGGATAAAGATTAGGATGAGTGTAGGGGAGTAAGGAAAAAACGTAGCTGCTTAAGCCCGCGTCCCTGTTTCCTGCTGTGGCACTGGGGTAGGAAGGCTCTGAAGGCCGGCGGTGATAGGAGGAGGGCTCTGCCCCAGAGGAGGGGCAGTTCAGAGGGGGCAGGTGGGGCTCCTCCACCAGCCGGGCACCTGCAGGGCAGGGCTGCACCGCACCAGGCCCGGTATCCGCACGCCGCCGCCCGGCAGCGCCGCCCGCCCTCGAGGCTCTCCCTCCCGCCCTCGCCCCACAATGCATCGCGCGGTGCGACTGACATGGCGGCCGGGCCGGACTGAGCCGCTGGCGTCGGGGCCTCCAGCAGCTGGAGCCGGGCATGGCGGGGGCGCAGCCCCGGCACCCCTAGCGCCGCAGCCAGGTACCGGGCTCCTGGGGCCGGGGGTGCTCCGCCCAGCTTCCCGGGCCTCCCCCGAGGGGTGGGGGTGGCTGGGCGCGCTCTGTTCCCCCCGCTGAGCGGGGCGGGGGGAGGCGGGCTCCGGCGGGGGGGGGGGGCCTGTCCACGCCGGCGCCCCCCGCCTCAGCCTGCGGCGCCCCACCTCCGCCTTGTCCCTGCCCTCCGCTGAGCGCCCCGCCTCGATGCCCTTAGCGGCCTTCCCACGTCTCGCCCGGGCAGGGGGCCGGCGCCGGGGCTGTCCTGTACACCCGGCCGGGGCCGCTGGTTGTGGCCTGGGGGCTGGGGAGGGTGTTGGGGGGTCGGCCAGAAGGTCAGCGGGGAATGGGGACTGGCCCCGCGGCAGCGTCCAGGCGGGCGGGCGGTTGTTGTGAAGGCAGTGCCCGGCTGAACGCCCGTTGGAGTCTGCAGGGCTGGAGCTGGTGCTGCCGCTTATTCTCACGGCTTGTGGGGTTAAATACTGGGGGACGGGAAGACCACTGCGGTTGTTGAGCCCCCCCCGAGGAAGTGCCGCTCTACCCCGTCCCGTCCTCATGAGCCGTGTCCCCCTCTGACGCGTATTGCCAGAGCGAAGGTTCTCCTTTCTGTGGGTCTGATGTGCCTGAAATGACACACAGGCATCCTTATGCCCGTGTGTTTGTGCTCTTTTGTTGGTTTATCTTGTATACAAATACGGCTGAACGACTCTCCGGCTTTTGCAATATGTTGCAATGTGCCAGTTGGCTGAATGTGTCATATTACCTGAGGCCTTCTTGCTTTTAAGGTTGTTTCTGGGTATATCAAAGGAAGACAAGCTCATAACATGCAGACAAACAATATAATCAGGTTTAGGCCAAGGTAGGGATTAGTACAATAAAAACTGTTTATCTAATGATTTCTTTATATTCATGCCACCTCTACGTCACTTGGCTTCCTGAGCACTGTGCCCTGGATTCGAGAGTCATTGCGTTTGCTTGAAAATAGAGGATAAGCGTTGCATCTGTTTTCGTTTGGGTTGTGCTCCGTGTTTCAGTAGGGGCTTTCTGGATAGTCTGACACCAGATAGTTATGACATAATTATTTCCATTATGAGAAAAGTAAATCGGCCATAGAAGTATGACTTAATTACATTGTCTGGTGCTCTATTAGGATACAAGCACCATTTTTGCAGGGAGCTTTTTAAGTATTTTTTTCTACCTTACTGAAAATACCTTTATAAAGTAAATTTTGGGATGAAATTACAGTTTCCCAGAACATAAATATTTGGTTACATTCCTAGAAGGTAAATATAGAGGGATCAGAAAGTTCCTTACACGTTCTGGTCTTGTGTAGAAGACAACTGGGACTTTTCTCTTGTACCTCAAATAACAGAGGAAAAGAGACTGCTGCATGCCATGGGGCATTTACCTGATTCTTCCTCTGAAGGGAATTGCTGCTGTGGGGAGAAAAAGAAAGTAGGATTTCCCTGTATCTTATATGAAAGTAAGAGATCCCTGGGGAGCTCCTCTTAAGTGTCTCACGGATCTGCTTGTCAGAGTAATGTTTTTGGGTTGTGTATTCACATTGATTCCATAAGGCAGTTCAAATTTTGCCGGGCTGAGAGTGTATTGTGTGTTGTGGTTGTAGTATTCTTGATGTTTTACAAAGCATTCCTACTAAATTGACTTTATTTTTGTCCCTATCTTAATGAAATAATGGAATGCTCGTACTGACTTGCATTGACAACTCATAGAAGGAAGGAGCCTGCAATTTGCTTAGTGGATTAATTTGAGGAATGGAAGCAATCCAGGGGAAGTCAACATTTCAGGTGCTTTTGGCACATTAAGATTATATTGTATATCATCTGATAAATTGTTTAAATGCACATAAATGATAGATCAGTAACACTTTTAACTTAGAAGCACTAAAATCTTATTACCTAAAATTAGTCATAATGCATATGAATCTAATATTTACCCTTTTTTTTTTTTTTTTACCAGAGATGAAGGCATACATGTGTGTGTACTCATCACTGTATCCTTGGGTCCTAATTCTGGTACTAATGTTTTAGCAGATCTTTGGGGAAAAAAAACCCAAACAACAACCAAGCAACTGGTCAGATGTTCTTGGATTTTATTGTTCATTTCCGTTAATGAATAAAATACTGTTTCCAGCATTTTCAGACTTTGTTTTTTGGTGTCAGCAAAGCTTGGCTTGGGAGCTTGGAACCAGTTGAAGCTTGGGACTGTTGTGACTCAGTTGATGCACCAACTATATGGGTGTATTTTTACTTCCCATAGTTTTTAAAGTAGTGGTTTTCAGCAGGTTTTTCAGTAGCGGAAGTGCTGGATGCTGGTGAAGCAGATGTAAGGATACCAGTAGAAGATGCATTTGCTTTACCTGTGGTTAGTGACCTAGCTTGTGACTGGTATGAAGTAGTTCAAAGGCTGTCACTTCTTCAGAGTTTGGAGTTTGGGTGAAAATGTCTCTAGTGCTTAAACACAAGATCCAGATAAACTTCTGTGCCACAAATAAATACTGCTGTATTTTTATTTAGCATAAGTGCCAAATATAAATGAAGATTTGACTAAGATGGATAAATTCTGTTTAAATGCATAGCTGCACTTAAACCAGTTTCATGATCAGTTCAGGCCTCTGGAAGCTAGTTTCGCCTCTGAAAGGCTTTAAACCTAGGCAGTGCTGTACTGTGTTTTTCCATCCTCCTCACGTGTGTTGATACCAATGTTGTATTTGGTTTTGAAGTTAGAGCTCCCTTGGCTCAGTTTCCTGCTCTGGTTACAGCATGTATCTTGCAGCATACTGGGACATTCGAGGCAGGTGGTACCCCTCTTCTAGCTTTAGTGCTTGCTTAAGTTGATTCTGAAATGTTTAAAGGGCTATTACAGTAAAACCTAGGATCAGAACCAGAATCTTTATATGAAAAACAGGTAAGGGAAACCATTGTAAGCTAGAGAGAGAGGATGGCTTTCCTGAGTTTGAAGTGGGAGTCATCAGTAGTAATAGGTTCAGAAAGTGGTAGTTCTTGGTGTTTGTGACATGCCTCTTTCTTGCCTTCTCAGTGAGTCATACCATGTAGAACAGACAGCGACCATCAGTGCAGAGAATCATCTCTAACAGGCACTTCTTGTATGGATCTCCTATCCAGCATATTCTTCTCATTTCATAATTCAGTTGTAAGGTATTTGTACCTACGTATGTTACTTAAGTTTTGCAGCAAGCAAAGCCTTTCCTATTAGTTACTCAGTGGTA
This sequence comes from Agapornis roseicollis, assembly GCA_002631895.1. Taxonomy (NCBI): domain Eukaryota; kingdom Metazoa; phylum Chordata; class Aves; order Psittaciformes; family Psittacidae; genus Agapornis; species Agapornis roseicollis. The sequence goes on along the minus strand of NDXB01001727.1, from coordinate 471 downwards.
CTTTCATAATTCAGATAATCCTGTTACAGTTACGTGTATTTGTTTATCTAACAATCACTCCTTGGAAGTTTTCAATCCTCCACGCTGAAGAAACACAATGTGGGAGCTTCCTACTGAGTTGCATATCTTCACTAAGCCCAGATGCAACAGGTTTTGTTGCATCCCTGTTTTGTGTGCTAGATTTTCTGTGCTCTGCACTAGCTTCCTTCTAGATAGATTTTAGTGGTATTATACTTGCTAGCTTATATTTTATAGCCTGTAGTAACAGAAGGTCTGGAATACTGTCCAGCACTTCTGTTTGTTACTAAGAATACTGATGGGTTTATTGCTGGTAGAGCCTGTGGTGTGTTAGTGGCCAGTAATCTCTGATAGGTTTAGTTGTAAGTACATTGGAAAAACATCAAGGCCTGATAACAGCTTGTACTAAGTTCTGTCTAATGCATAATAGACATAAGTGTATGATAGCTTTTT